>JAULBW010067558.1:0-37635 GCA_032358265.1 Vaucheria bursata
TGTGTCTTCTTTGGGTTTCTGGTGATGTTTGTTATTGGTTATATGCATAGTCTTTAATATATTGATTCCTAACATATACCTTGTTAAAATACTAGTTATGTAAAATGAAACTGTACTAACATAAGTAATTTCAAGCATGAAAAAATTCTAAGGTTGTACTGATAAATAAAATGTAATGAGAATGGTTCCTGTCAATGCAGTTTACTGAGCATGGTCTTTTTACAACCTCACACCAATTTTTTTTTCAAAGGTAACAGTTTTTAATAGAAAAAAGTTTTGGTTCAACAGGTCATTTGATTCGCTGGTTATGTTGTTTGAGTCAAACTAATCATTGTAGTGATGGGTATGCTAGAAAGAGAGAGTACTAAAAGTGTTAAATAAAAATAGATTTGCATTGCAACCAAATACTTGGAAAGCGATCAGCAATTATTTCTGTTACATTAATATTCAATAAATAGGTGTAAAATAGCCATTTTGCCTGGAATCCTTTCTTTTGGTAAAGTTTGACTACTCTCACTGGCAACCATGACAAATTTAGCAGCACTTATGGCATTATTGATGGATCTCAACATACTACTGTTGTTGAAAAAAATTAACTTCAAATACTCCATATGATGTAGACTGAATTATACTAAATCATCTTTGAAGAAAATGATGAGGAAGATAATGCAGTTATTTTCCTAACAAAAATTTTAAAAATTTTATTATAAAAGTTACTTTAGCTAAATCTACTGAGTTTGATTTATATCTGGGAAAGTTTTAAGTAAAGTTAGGTATCATGTGTGGTAAATCATAGTTGATCTTGACATAGTGAATGATCACATTCTTCAATGATTCTTTCTCTTTTTACTGAAAAGATACCCAAGTTTATCTAGTCAGCTGTCATCTTTTGAGCTTCAAAAAATTAAGCAATAATAGGATAAGAAGAGGTCATTAATACCAAAGATTTATTATTTTATTTATTCACTAATTAGAAGTTTTTGTACATATATGTATTTTTAAACTTGTTGCAACAGATGTATATAAATACTTTAAATGATTTTTGCATACCACAAAGTTATTTAAAATTACCTTTCAATGAAGACAAAAAGACACATAACTGCAGGTAATCTTTCCCTAGAGATAATTCCAATTGAAAATTGTGCATTTTTACTCTTGCTTCATTGCTTATTTCTTATACTTCTTATATTTAGCTTTAAAGCACTTGCTAAAATAATATTTTTGAAAGGCAAAGTGCAGTTACAAAAGTTTTAAAAGCTAAAATTGATGTAGAGTTTAGTAAAAGCAGATAAAGAATTGGAACAATGAGAATATATTTGTGACATGCAGTTTAGTTTTACAATTGCCATACGTTTTTTCAAAAACTTTAAGTTTTACTTCAAAACAGTCAATGGTTCTGGCTGAGGTAACTGCTCTGATGAGAGTAATTTAATTTTTAAAAAGCTTTTTGTATGTCAGATTACACTTCTGATACTCCAAAAAACACCATTTTCCTTCTGGTAAATTTAGGATAAAAACATTGCCAATATTGTCATTACTTGCACTTGTTAGGGTATTTACTGCTCTAGTACCTGGATTCTACCCTATTTATATGTTACTCCGATTTACCCATCTTTTCACAAAAGTCACTTTGTAACGTCTTTTGATATCAACAGCTTAATTTGTAATTTCATGAGATATTTCATGCATCCTGCAAGGTTACTGTTAGGATTGCTGCACCCAAATAAGGTTAAAGTTGGTTAAATATGTTTTAGGATTGCTGCATTCAAATGAGGCTAAAATCAGTTAAGTAGGACTATTTAAAATGTGGCGAGTCATCACTGGACTTCAACAATAGTTATGGCGAGTCGTTGTGTAGTTTTAACTATTAAGTACATTGATGAGAAGATTCACTTTTGATCATGCAAGTAGTCTTAGCAGTCTTGCACTTAAGTGTTGTAAATATACTGTATACCATAGTTTCTCTCCTGTCTTGTCTTGGTCCTGTTTAATAACTTAAATTTTGGCATTAAATTCATTGAGTGTTTGCTGAGTCTAACAGTTACCCCATGCAGCCTGCATGACATTGATACAATTAACAAATTTTTTCTCACTTTCTTACATTATCACAATGCTCACTGTACGCTAGTTTTTCTGGTACCATTGCTGAATTGTTACAGTTGTTGGTCATCCACTTAAATTGATAATATATTTTGCTTGAATTTTCTTTTCGTTTCTCTTCTTTTCTTCAAATATTCAATAGCATTCTACATTTTGTACTTGAATTGGAATACAGCATTAGCAACTAGAAATGGAGCCAATTTTTTACACCTTTTTGTAGCACTGATGCTTTATATTTTTATTTACTTTTCTTAATAGCTAGAGAGATATATCAACCACTAGTACAATGAATTTTGACTTACTCAAATGACTCAGCCTATGATGTAATGTTTGTTTACTAAAATCAAAAATATTGGTCTGATGTAAACCACTTAAAAGTCTTACCTGTACTTTTGCTCAGGTTTTAAATTAGCACTAACTCAGAAAGGTTTAGGCACTAGAAATATGTATGCAGTTTTTTCAAGTTAAACAGGAAAAATGTTCATGAGAAAAACTAAGTTGTAAAAAAACTAAGTCTTTGAAGGTACTATGTATATTTGACAGTACTGTTTACAAGTTAGCTTTTTAACATCAGAAATTAATTCAATACTTCATGCAGGCAAATATAACAGTGGCCAGGCAGATGCAAATAATATCCTTCTCTTTTTCTCCCAATTTTTTGAATCTTTTTCTGCATTTACAGTTTTAAAAGAAAGATAGTTTTCTAAATTACTATTTTAATCTAATATTGAACAGTTAAAAGTTCAGTTCTTTTAATTCAACAGCTTGTGTACATTTTTAGACATCAAGTCCACTTTTTTACCACAGAAACTGGCATGTGTTTGGATATGGAGTTATTGTGGTGCTAGAATTTCTCAAACTTTTTTATGAAAAAAGTCTACAAACAGACATGAATTGATGGCAAAACTTAAAAAAAAATGACTGCATTTAAGGAAAATGGTGCTGTTATAGATAAAACAAAAGATGGGTTTAACCAGGTTATGCTGCTAGAATAAAAGAAAGTTAGCATTATCTGCTGCAGTTTTTTTTATGGCTGTTTTTGATTTAGAACTTTTAGGTATTAGTAATATTTTTATCTATTGTAGTTAATAAAACTAAATTAACTTAAAAAATAACTATGTTTGCAAATGAAAATATAAAGAAGAAAATGAAAATGGATATTACTTTTAATTTTTCTTTTGAGATTTGATGACGATCTGCCATATGTATCTATTTCTTTCATGGTGTACACATGATACTATGCAATTTAGAAAAGGTTATACCAAGTCAAGTCATCACTGACATATTTAACATCACATTGTAGGCTCAATTATTTTAGTTAACATTTCGAGTTGACAGATTTGATCTGTTTAAAATAATTTACAGATGTATAAAGCAATTTACTAAATGAGATAATAAAAGTTGAGATAAATTACAAAAAGAAGTGAACAAAAGCATGCATAAATACACATATTGTAACAGAGTGAACTCTGCATTCTGCTTTAAATCAGGTATATTTAAATTCCTTTTTTTACGTTTTTCACTATTTTAACTGTTATTCTTTTTATTTTACGGATCGCAAACGATATTCAAATGAAAACGGATAGGCTTACAAATATTGAATTGTTCAAATTGAGCTGAACCGTTAGGCGTGATTTTTACCATGCACATACATTATCACATTTACAATGGCTTTAGCTCATCGTGGAATCGTATTGCTGATTTGCATATCAGCTTACAATTACGAAAAAAGCATCAAAAGTGCTTCAAATAATTTCTTGGAGATATCACGCCGTTTAAGGCTGTGCGGTTATGAGATTATTGAAGCCGCTAATTTGGAGATTTGCGACATCAAATTGCAAGTTTCAACATTGATGAGCTGTCTACACATTTTGCAGCATTGAGAAGTGCTTGCTTTCTATTCGGGACATGATCTAATATATAATGGTGAACACTTCATCGTAGGAAAACATTATAATTGCAGGGCAACATCACAAAATAATGAAGTAATCTGCACGTGTCTCTCGGTAGAGAAAGATATTATCAACAATATCTGTGGTATAAGTTGCTTAGATGAAGGTGGAACTCATTCGCTAGTAGTTATATTCGATACGTGTTGTCAGAGCGCTAATGTGTACGATAGTGAAATTACGAGAATCGATAATATCATTAATCTACCAAGACAGCCGCACAAAACGAAAATTGGGATACTTGCATCCTACGCTCATGCTTCCAAATTAGCAGTATGTGACAGCGGGAAACATGGATTATACACTGATTGCATCGTAAAGGTCAGGATTTACTGTTACAAATATGTGCCTAACGATGCATACTCTTTTAATCCATTTAGATGTAAAAAAAATATTATTTGAATGTATCCAAAATGTTTACGAGTAAGGCAAGCTTAAAATTTATAGTAGATGAGAGTACAGCAGAGATGTATGTTTTATTATCGTTAACTTGGTGATTATTTTCTGTTCAGAATATTTTTGAACCGGGAAAGAGTATTTTGTGTGGAATATCCGATGCAAATAGCATGATAGCTGAAAAAACGAACGGATTTCAGCAGCTTCTCATGCAGATAAAATATATGGACTTATTTCAGTACTCGCTAATGGAGGTAATGTATATATGTATCATACGTATATGTGTGTGTATCGTATAAATGTATATTTATGTACGTATGTGTGTATCTTCTATATATACGTATATGTGTGGATTGTATATATCTTGACTATATTGTTCATTTTTATTTCCTTTCGCATTATATGAAGATAGTTCAATTTCCATTTTTGAGAATAATAGTTTTTTCTACCAATGACTTCTAAATTATAAGTAAGTTGAACACTTACTAATATTGTAAATAATTGTCTGTTGATTGTAAACCTGAAGTGAATATACTATTTAAAATATTATTGTGTCATTCATTCTCAGTTGGACAAAGGACATGTTAACTTTGAAGCTGGATTGAAAAAAAGAAGGCTTGGAGTTGATCAGGTGATCATAAAAATATTTACATCCAATTACTATTTTTTCTGTATTTACCATTGAAATTGTTTTTTTTAATAATATTCAGGTCCCACCAAGTGAAATGGATGTATTTATAATCGACAAATTATATAAGAGTACCAGGGGTACCTTATGGACCAAATCTAAAAAGGATTTATGTTGGTTTCCGAACCACTGCACTGCAGAATTCCAAGAAGCTGATGGCAATATAATATTTGTCAATCTAGAAAACAATAATTTAGTAGGTATGTTTGTAATTCATGCATATGTATACACATGCTATATAGTACCATGACATGTAGTATCTTATTTTATTCAAACATATTTGACTAAACTTCAACAGCATCAAAAAGTGTTTGAATTCTTTGTTTACATGATTATATATATAGCATTTTTACCTGTAGTGATGATATTTTTAAACTAAAACATTTGGTCTACTGAATGGTATAAATATGGTGCATATTACATTTTGAAATTAGTGCAATTTATAATTTTTATATTTTATAGATGAGAATTGTGCTTTAACCACCTCTATAATTTTTTAGGCATGATGCCAAAGGAACTTGGGAGTCTATCTTGCCTGACTTACTTAAACCTCTTGTCTAATAAATTATCAGGTACCATCCAACTTTTATTGTGTACATTTGCAACTACACATTTTCTATAAAATGAGACTTGATAAAAGAATTTTCATATAAGTTTGTCATTTTATCATAGCAAGAACTTCTTGTTAACATATCCTATATTAAAATTCTTCACTGTGTTATAGTGGTTAATCTGTCTATTGTTTGAAAGAAGCTGAAATTGATAAAAGCACACCTCCAAGGAGTGCATAAATTGAATGTATAGTTGCAGTTTTTTTATCAGCATTTAAATTTGTTTTTTTAACTGACTTTATGAATTATAATATTTTTTTTCTTCCATGATTATAATATAGGTTCGATACCAGCTAGTTTAGGTAGCCTTCAAAATTTGCAGACGTTGTCATTGTATGCCAATGCATTATCAGGTAATAATTCTTACTAAAAGTTTATGTGTACATAGTTAAAATTGTAGCATTCAAGGTCTTTTCTTGTTTTTTTGGGCTTATTCCTTGATTGTTGGAGCTGTTTTCCCTATAAATACGCAAGTACCATGGAACGAGCCAACTTTACTTTTTGATTCTTTTTTGCCTTGCAGAAATGAAGGGTAACAATACAGTCAAATTATATCATAATATTTTTTCGAGGACAAAGTCTGACAATACGCTTACTGATGAACACATTTTAAGCTCAATTATTATACGATTGCTTTATTTCGTTCCGATGTACCAAATTTGCTCAATTAAGAATAAAAATAGTTTTATTCTAATACAACCAGCAAGGCAATGGATTGGGTTTTGGCTTAATTTTTGTTCCTGAAATAGCTAGCATATATATATTTTTTTTTTCTTAACTTGAATAATACATTAGACCAAGCTAACATTTAGTCTCATTGAAGGAGTAGCCTCTCATACAGTATGTTACTTTTCAACTAGTTTACGGAGTTAGTTAAATCAGCTGAAATTTACCTCATGAATAGTTACTTTAACACTTGTAATAATGCAGTACTTCTATAATAGTAACACGGTGCTAATTACTAAAATTCGAAGATACCAAAGCCTGGATGAAATGATATGAATAAATATGATTTTACTTACTCGTTACTTTTATTACAGTGTAAATTAAACCAAATTTAATTTATATTTCGAATTTTTCTATCATATGTCTTAATTATTGCATGTTTCAAATATCTCCTGCACATTTATAGGTGTTCCGCTGATGATTCCGGGATGCACTGTCTTATTTGACCTGCAGAGGCCATTTTAAGTAGCTGGCAAAAGTAATGATCAATGCTGCAATGCATATTTTTGTTTTTTTATCTTCAAAATAATATATATATATACAGTAAACTTCAGACATAATGAATAAATATAAATTTTTGTTTATAAAGAATTAATAATTGTGCATTAAAAATATGTCATTTTACTTTTGAGAAGGTTCAATGACATATATTTGAATTGCTGAAAAACTGATTGTCTTTTTTTTCAAAATTTGAGTTGCCACTTAATTATTTTCAATGCAATCATTGGTGATAACACCAATATACAGCAAAATGCTAGAGTTAACTCAAAAGGCAATTAGTGATTTATGATTGAAGTTCAGAATTATATTTCATTATCAATTTTTTTCCCTCAATAATTCTAATGTACAGTTTGTGAAAAAGTAACTATTAAGTGCATATTTTCTTGGCAAGTAACTTTCTTTGAAATGGTAAAATGTCATTAACACTAAACATTCATTTAGGCCAGTTTAAAGTATTTCAATTTTGATAGTTGATGAATAGTGAATAAATTAAGGTTGTTAAAAATTCAACATTTCTGATGCATTCTGTTACATGCTTTACAGAACTGGCAAGTACTTGATTGAAAAAATATGGTTTTCAATTAATACTTTGTATACTTTTCAGACCGTAATATACTCTCAATGCAGAAAAAGGTTCTAATCATAGATTATTATATAGCATTAAAAAATGTAATTTCACGTTATGATGCTGTTTGGATAGGTATTATACAAACTATTATG
Source organism: Vaucheria bursata (assembly GCA_032358265.1). Lineage (NCBI taxonomy): Eukaryota > Xanthophyceae > Vaucheriales > Vaucheriaceae > Vaucheria > Vaucheria bursata. Next base: position 7,692 of record JAULBW010067558.1, read on the forward strand.
ATCACATATTTTTATATTGATGCTGAGTATACTGTATCAAAGTCAATGACTTGCTCAGTATCTGCATCTTTCTACTTGGCAGCGTATTCATTTATATCGGCAAAACAATCAGTACAAGTTTAGTAATTAGAGCTAAACTAAAAAGTATTGTTATCTTAAAAAATAGAATTCTGTCAATGGAAAGAAGGGAAAAATGTTGGAATTGTCGGTTACAGGTGAGGTTACTGCAGGCAGCTGGCTCTGGTGCGAGTGTTTCTGCAGGCAGCTGGCTTTGGTGCAAGTGTTTCTGCAGGCAGCTGGCTTTGGTGCAAGTTTTTCTGCATTATCAGATACTATAGAACAGCTTAAAGCAAAAAATATTGGCAGACCAATATTACAACAAAACACTCTTATTCAGCAAGAAAGTGCCCCTCATTTTTTTGGGGCACTTCTATTTTAATATTTGAGAATGATGATTCCTGTGTATATATAGCTCACACTAAATGTTAAATTTATGTTCTATTTTACACTCATGTCAATAGCTCATTTTTTGCACTTGAAGATTTGAATAATTTGAATTACAGTTTTCAGAGTTAGGAAATTAAGTTCAGTAAGATAAGTAAAGTTTCTACCAAAGCAAAACAAAAAATAAATTGTAAACCCAATATGTATATTTGCCATATAATGATTAAGTAAACAAGAATTTAACAGAAAATTCAACTCCTTCATAACATCCTTGTGACACGATGACCTTGGCATGGCCCATGTGACATTAAGGTGTTGAGCAGATGCTTTATCTTGGACTCAAAATCTGAACAAAGAGTAATCATACAGTGAAATATTAAACACCACAAAAGATGGATAACTTCTTTGACGAGTGAAGTGTAAAGAATGCATAGTACTGCACGCACCTAAATGAAAAAAAATCTACTAAAAAACTCTCCAAATGCAACAATTTCTAAGTTTTATTGAAATTTGAAGCTTTAATCCTCCGCAGGATTAGAAGATTTATATCAGTTTATCAAAATATAATTTTCAGTTAGAAGAACTGCTATAATCCATTAATATTTTTAGAGGGTATTTATAATAAATATTATTAGATGTTCATCACACGGTGGTACATGTAAGTGTTCCTCAAAGTTGGATAAACCACATTTCTATGGCTCATCACTTTAGAACAGGTCTATCATATTTGTCATCAACTCAACAAAAAATCATAAATTTAGGACAAATAATTAAAAATGTTGCTGGCATTTAACCCTTTTGACACACAAGGTAAAAAGTTTGTTAGAGAGGCACACAATTTCAATGCATTCATTTTTTAAAGAGTATACTTTACTTAGTAAATGAGAAGATTCATTGCTTACTCATAAAAACAACTCATCTTGATGATTTTCTTCTCAGAATGAACAAACCATAGACTTGCACCCAATTTTAAAAAGGAATATAAGCAATTATAAGTCAAAGTACTTAAATCATTTCATATTCATAATGTAATGGAAAAGGATCAGACCATCTAGCAAAATGTACAACATCCTAAAAAATAGGTAGCGACGAGACTAAGCACCATCTCAGCGTAGCTGGTTTATTATCAATTATTTCCATATTACATAAAATTTCAATATCCTTTAAAAGCCATCACGTTTAAATAAAACCGCTGAAACTAAGCCCAATCGGAACAGCTCTATAGCTCATTTTATTTTATATTGATAAATCGATTGGCAAAACTATCAATGCATATTGAGGATTTGCAATGATTTTATTTCAAAACAGGTACAAGAAAGCTCTAACGTGTCATTTCGGACAAATGTTACGAGTCAGCTGGAATTGATTTGTACTAAACAAGTGAACAACTCCATCTGAACATCGTTCCCTGCAAAATATTGTCACACCTCGCTTCCTGCAAAGGTATTTTATCGCATATCAATGTGAAAAAAAAACTGATAGACGGCAAGGAAATGCAAGAACGCTTCAAGAAAATGTTGTCTTCCTAAGTCAAAGAAAATTACTTTTCAGATCTCAAACTTGCACATCACCAGCGCATAAAGTGCAATACAATGAACTTGAAGTTATCCTACAGATTGAAATACATCAGACGAATGAAGCTACCTTTGCAACAGGAATGCTCATCAATTTTTTAAATAATGAGCTAACATGAGACTATCGAGCGTTTCTGCAGCGTCGATCTGACTTCACCATCAAGCAATTAATAGTAAATGATTTTGCCTTAAATCACCGTTGCTGGTAGGAATTGTGAGGTTGATATATGAAATCATAGCTATAGAATCATTTTCATTGTCAAAGTTTGATTTTTCATTACACATTTTTTAAATTATGGAAATCCTTCGTTATTACAGTAGTCTCGATATAGAATAGGGACTCTTCCCGAAGTTACAGCAAATTTTAAACTAAATTGAACTGTATTTAAAAGTTCGTTATAAATTTAGATTGCCGCTGACAATATCAAATCATTGACAATAAGTTACTTTGGAGAGCTTGTTTTCGTTCTTGACGATATGCATATTTCTCATCGTGCAGCATGTGCAAAGGAATAAGTTTTATAAGCGAGAATTTTAGAATCTGCAATGTTCTAAACTTAATATATTTATTAATCTACTTGTACAGACATACATTTCTCTTCAAATTTTCTGGCTGTATTGAACTTGAAATTTTTTCTTAGCAAAGTGTTCAATTTGTACAGGTCCATTTAAAAAAGCAGATATGAATCTTCTAGACAGATGTAACTAAATCTAATTTAGAAAGATTGTAGTCCAATCAGAGATTTCATAACAACAAAAATTTAAATTGTCAAGTATTTTTAAATCTGAAGTAAAATCCCCCCCCCCGGAATTGTTTGTCAATTATTTGCGATGATTGTGGATTTCACACTGCGCTGGCAGGCAATAACAAAAAAATATAGAGGAACTTATGAGTATTGGATATATAACTATCAATACCAACTGCAACTAGCCTCTATGGCCATACAGCATTTGTACCAAGATATATCCACTGCCCCCAGAAATGTTCCAAATAAGTATTTAAATTTACAGAAAAAAGCACAAAACAAAATTCCATGCATAGAAATAAGTGCAATTTTAGAGGGACATTTGAACATGACCAGATTTCCAAGGCCATGGTAAAAAATCTAGTTTCTCCTCCTGAGAAACTATACGCTTCGAATAATCAGCATCGAATTTCCCACATCAAGTGACCTATACTGACACCTAGTTCTGAGATTTGAAACAACTATAGGTATGACATAAAAACATAGTAAAAGCAACATCTCACTTTAACCATTTTCATTGAATATTTAACACAATTCTATGTATCAGTATTAGATAGTACGCGCGAAAACGTTCAAGAACCAACTGACACTAATTTTAATAATAGCGTAGTTCCGAGATTTCAAATTTCCTGCCTCCTTCCATGCCCTCCAGGGAACCGAGTGGGGGGAGCATGGTAGGCATCCCCAGCTCCTTGACCCGGCTGATTAGGCCTGTGATAGGGCGGAATAGACATTAGAGGTACCGGATGAACCGGGGGCAACCGCAATTGATGGGGGCTGGGACCGTGGTGCTGTACTTCTGCAGCCAGATTTGCCCCCACCATAGAATCGCTATTGACAACTTGGGTTACTTTAGTGGTGGCAGAGAGAATTTTTAATTGAGATATAACCATTGCACAAAGAGTCATGAAGGAGAATTGATCCCCCTCTTTGCGCTGGAAATCGAGTAGGTATATGCCTTGCTGAACTTTATATAAAGTTAATCCCATAATAACCTTGAAGCGTTCTGGTTCGCCAGCTTTTTTTAACGTTTCCCCTTGGTCAAAATTTGGATACCACCTGTAATAAGAAAAGTTCAATTAGATATCTATGTGAAATATGCTCCTTTCATATGTCTTAGGAGATGTTTAGAACTCATTTATAAAGAAAAAAAATTATTTGACCAAAAGCATGAATTTACTCGCACACGTCCATTGCCTAGAGAATTGATTGAATGCATAAAAATTGAGATCCATAAGGTATCGATATACTAATAACTTCAAAAAAATACCTACAAATTGTCAAAAAACAGTAATAGAACTTACTAGTACAAACAATGGCATTGTTTATGACCGTGTGTGTCTTAATAATCTTAATTGATATGTTCGCATAAAACTTGAACGAATAATGATGATGATAGTTCATAGATGATGTTCATCATTAAGTTTTTAATGGGTAACATGCAAATATCATATACAATAAACGCAATTTTTTGAATAAAATCTAACATTTTTTGTTTACGTATGAATATTTACACATATGTACATATAAAATAGTATAACTTTGTTTCTCTTCAATTCCAAATCGAATCAAACCATTCCATTTAAAATAGATAGAATCCTATTGGAGATTTATCAAAAATTTAAGTTAACATATTTTATGGCTTTCGTCGAGAGTGTCTATGCCTTTTCCTTAATCTCTGACAATAGTACCAGCTTTTGCTGTTTGATTTATATCATATCTCTGTTATTTTTGTGGATTCTTTTAGCCATATAGCATGGTAATTATATAGTTTAGTATTAACCTGCAATGTAAACCGTAACTGCTCAACATTCGCCATTCGCAGTTCAGCTGCAGCAGCGCTCTATAGACTTCTGTCATAACATGAGCAGGATCTTTCTTAGATTGAATTCCTAAAAACCACCTGCGCTTCTTTGCAGGGGGTTGCGAGGCAGGGACGAATGCCCCCATTTTACCCCCATGGGAACTATTAGCCATGACTATACCCCCTGCTGTGGGGGTAGTAACTAAACCTTGCTGGGGGTTTCGAAGGGATCCGGGATCCCCTCGAATATCGGGACTGACACTCAAGGGGGGTGTTTGCTTGGAAAGAATCCTGGCAGCATCAGATGTCAGACGTTCCAGAGTAGATGCAGCACTTGAAGTTCGTGATCTGAAAATGAAAATTCGAAACTTTAGTCAGCCATTATCGTCTTAGGGCAACTTGAGATGCATTTAGCAAGCCAAATTTCTCTCCGTTCAAATTTTAAAATAATATTAGTATTTCAAAATTGCATGTAGGTGCTCTATCTTATGCAGGCTATATGTTACTCTTTAAACAGTTTTTTCCAATATGCCCACCAGTGGCCCTGCTAATGATTGATGCTACTCATTTTCATTGGCTTAGAGCTCAATAATTATTCAATTGTACTTCAGTTATTCTTATAGACGGTTTGTGCTGGTGGCAAAACTAAATATGAAGACCAATGGTGGCACTGGTAGCGGGATCTATAAATAAGTTGATATACCAATAAATTGTTTATATATGTATACATATATAAACAATCAGTAGGGATATTATGGATTAGAGAGGATGAATTCACTTTTTGAAAAGTCATATTTCAGAATAATATCTGAAAAGTAAGAAATATTTAAAATATAGTTACTTGTTTTACACTTGCTCCAATAAATTATATACTATATATATTCCATGACCTGATATAGTAGGTTACAAAAAGATTTATATATGCTATTCAAATACGTCGGGTTAGAGATAATATCAATATGTAACACCAGCAAATGGGGTCAGTGAAGTGGCAAAGCTATCAAATCATGGAATATATCATTCAGTGAACCATCGATTTATGGAGTATCGACAGTGTATACCCCCTTGGAGGTACGTATGACAACAAGCACACCTTCCGGGGGAATCTAAGTGCCTTGGGGTAAATGTAGGCGGAGTGCTGTGCAGCCTCTTTGAAGCAGCTACACAGTCCATTAGTCTCTCTTTAGTATGCTTATTCCCCAGCAAGAGCTCATATGTCACCTGCGTGAAGAATAAGGTTAAGGTCAGTGACTGACAGCTGGACTTTTCAGAGCTTAATTTAATAGTTAGCTAAAAGGCACCACCACCCAGGATGTTAAACTTATTCCACAAGGAGTACCTTGAAAAAATTTGCTTCCTTAGTAACTGAAAACTTCAAAAAGTCAAAGTTAGGATAAGCTATAAATATTGTTTACAAGAAATAAACACAAATTCATGAAATTATCGTTCTACCTTATAAGACCCACAGTTCTAAAGAAATTCATGCTTGTGCATTCCATATAATGCAAAATTTGATTGTTCTTTATCTTAATTCAAATGTTGGCATTTTTTTCATGTGAATCTTAGCAAATTATTTCAAATACAGTAAAAATCCTGACAATAGCAAAAATGTTCAAGAAACCTGAAGCTGGAGGGTACCCCGTCGACCCCCCTTTGCTCCCCCTATGCATTTTCCCTCTTTCCTTTGCAGCACTGCTTGAGCTATTCGAGCACGCGAGATGCCATTTCCAAGGGGGAGTTTAAGCATAGTATCTACCACATCATTGTCTAATCGGCCAGCCTGATCTTCCAGTTGCTTAGGAGTCAAAGTCAAATACGCGGGAACAGACTGGGAAAACCAAAGGTGCGCTCGTATTTCTGGTATCGTAATTCTCTAAAAGAAAATAAAGATCAAGTATTATCCACTGAATATTATCCTCCCCCCCTCCTGGGTTGTATTCGAATAGTACCCTAACAATTTAATCTAATAGAAACTCGATTGTCACCCTAGATGCTGTATTTCAACACAGATAGATATCTTGATATTAAATCTGGAGACAATTTTGACAGTCTCTTACAAGCTTTTGATCGATCTCAAAAAATAATCTAAAATATCAAGATGAAAAATATGTTACCTTCATAGGATCGACTATCAGCATTCGGGGTATGAGATCACGGGGTAACGGTAGCAAGTGACTCGGCAAACTATACATGCCACTTTTAATTTTTTTAAACAGATTGGGTATACTCTCATCATCGAATGGCAAGCTTCCACAGAGCAATGCATATAAAATTACCCCACAACTCCATACATCCTAAAATAAATAAAGCATAAAGTCCATATCTAATTTATGAAACGTAAAAGCACAGACTGATATACTTATTCTGATGCCACCAATTTTGACTCTTCGAGAGATTCTTTGAGCTGAATTGGAATTTATAAAATATTTATATATTTGATTGTTTCATGAAAAAATATGCAATTCTTCTTTGAGAGAATTGAGTTTTGCTAACTTTACAAAATCAGTTGGCTAAAAATTTTTAAATGCTTCGTAGATGAAATTTTTGCTATTTTCATATAACTTGCAGTATAGTAGGAAAATTTCGCACCCAATAAAAATTCCAGGTACACTTCCGAAATGAGGTTGTGAAATTGGTGCCATTGATATAGTATGGGCTACTAGAAAAGGATATTAATGACAATAAATACGCTACACTTAAAAATTGACCTGTACAGTTAAATAGTTAGTTCTGTAAGTCTTCAGCTAATAATGAATTTATTTTTGTTAAAAGACCAAATTTCAGAATATTTACTGAAAGGAGAAAATAACTGGTAACCAATGCTGCACTTTCACTTAATTTCTATCTAAAATTAAAATATGCACATTTAAAGTCTTACCACTTCCGGACCAGCATACAAATTTCCCATAATCACTTCTGGAGCAGCATAATTTGGGCTCCCACAACTCGTTTTAAGAAATTCACCGTCTCGCATTATATTACTAAGCCCGAAATCAGCAATTTTTAAATTATTTTCTTTATCGAGGAGCAAATTTTCTGGCTTCAAATCTCTATGAACAATATTATGGTAGTGGCAATATTCCACTGCACTTATTAACTGGCGAAAGAGTCGTTGGGCGTCTTCTGGAGCAGGTTTTCCTTTGCCTACAATGTAATCGAACAGTTCTCCACCAGGAGCGTATTCCATTACAACAAAGATGTCTGTAGGCGTATCGATGACTTCGTAGAGGCGAATGATGTGTGGATGTTTGCATATTCGAAGTATGTTAATTTCACGGCGAACTTTTTCGCCCATGTCGAGAGCTGCAATCTTACTCTTATTGAGAATTTTGATTGCTACTTTGTACTTTGTAGGTATATGCTCTCCAACTATAGAATTAAAAAATTGGCAAATTGAAAAAATAATTGATGACTATTTGGTTCATTAAAAATGCAGTAAACTTTCGATAAAAAATTTGCTTTGAATGAGATTTCACTTAAATCAAATCAATAAAGGAGTTCGGATTATTTTTAGATCCCTTCAGATTTTTGAATATAAAGAATTTTGGATAAAACGAAATAATTCGTATTCCAAAAAAATTATTACATGCATAAAAAGTTAACTGTCAGAGTTGACTCTAAATTTCGAGTTTCAATGAATTTGGCCAATTAGTGACAATTACCTTTAATATATGTCTCGTATGAAAGAATTCATTTAAACGTATTTATTTTAAAAAATACAATTTACTTTTAATTATAAACAATTATATCGCATATTAAACAGCTTCTATGAAAAATGCACATAAGTAAATGCGGTTAATAAACAACGCAAAAAAATTCATACTTTCCATTTTTTCCTTCAAACTTTATATATGAACTTATTGAATTTCGGGAAAAAAATATATACATATATATGTATTTTCATGCAAAACTTGTACATAATTCGAAATTTCAAAAGCAGTATACATTTCGTCAATATGAAAAAAATCTAAATTAAAACTAGTATCGCTTGCCAGTCTATGAAAATCCCTCCTATTGCATAACGACTGAAATTGAGTCTTAATCACAGGAATGCAAGAGATATATGAAACAAGAGAAATGATTATGCACTCTTGGGCCCCCATCAGTGCTGAATTTGTAAACTTCAGAGAGGAATTTAAGTAGAGAGAATACTCGTAATAGGAGGGGATCAAGTTCTGCAGCACAATTGTTTAAGGCAAAAGTTAACATCGATAATAAAGAACCGCTTCAAAAGGAAGCAAATACGGCGGCAATTAATACCAAGCTGAAGAGAAATATGAAAGCTCACGTTTAACTTTCCCAAATGCACCTATACCGAGCGTTTTGCTAAGACGGTAGCTTCCAATAGAAATTGGCGCATTGTCCATAATTCAAGGTTTCGGATGATTTCTGTTATAGTTAGTAAACAAGATCCTAATCGAAATACTAAAGATGTTCGTCACACAAACAAAAGGCGATAGCGAATTTAAGTTCCAGCTGAGACCCCACCAAGTTGAAGTGGATTATTCTGATGCTCGCCGAAAATTCAACTTGATATTAACCACTTTTTCACCGAATTCAGCAGTAAGAGGAGCAATTTGCAGAGGCTCAATCAATTATTTAGTAATTTTTTGAAGGAAATGTTTGCGAATAGAGAGGCAGTTGAAGAGATGATTTAATACTTAGCTCACTATCTATTCTGTCATTATTTGACTTTTTTTATTAAAGCCGAAAATTTCGCGCGGCGCGACTTTGTAGTAGAAAATTTTGTTTTACCACGTGGTGCAGTATTAATTTATATCTGATGTTGTACTCTAACAAAATTATAGCTCTAGTGCTACACTGTCGAGCTAGAGTTCTTGGCCGGGACACCTAGCAAGGCTAATGTAGAACTTGCCTTACCCAGAAGGGTCACAACCCCTAACCTAACCTTAACTCTGGGCATGTGGACAAGTAGGGTTAACAATCATACGGAGAAATTCATGCACAAGAGAGAAAAAATATAATACTAGTTCATGTGAAGAACATTTTTGCATTCATTTCAATTCTATAACAGTATTCTTGTTGCTTCCTTTTCTCTCCATCTATTACTTTATACATTTGAAAATCTATGCCTAATTGCCATTGTTACCTTCAAACCAAGTGGCTGCTATACCTACCGACAATGCTACTCATGGTTTTGTATCATCTACATATCCTTCCTAATGCATAGGCTTACTCTTGTTATCAAGTCCACCACAGCATGCTCCATTGATGTTAAGATTGTTACCAAAGTTGAAAGAGTAATCCCAATCTTAAGTAACTCCTACTGGCTCTTTCTTGCTCTACAGGAGTCCATGTGAGAAGGCTGTTTAAAACAGGCTGTTGGATATTTAACCAGAAATGAATCATTTCTGTGCACATATGCACCAAATCATTGCTCATACTGGAGTTTGCTTTTCAATATCTATAAGAATACTGATATATATTTGTAATCAGAAATAGAAATCAGTTGTTGGGTTCCTACAAAGCCTAAATTGAAGGGCATGATCGAGATGCATCATAAGTTACTGGAACTTTTCAACAATGTTATCTTGACTCTTCAAGAAGAAGATAATACTACAGCAGATCAGGCTAGCAATATACTTTAACTTGAAATTTCAACTCATTTTAAAACATAGAATTCAGCTTTTATGGAAATTTTAAGTGCTTAATGGTGATGTTGAGTGCTGTGAGCAAAAAAGCTTTAGGTAAGTAATGGACATTGTTTGTACATATTCACTTCAACATTGAAGCTATTTTCCTTGTAGCTTTCTTTGTATTTATTTTAGCTACTACTGCCTGATGACATTTGCAATGAATATTTTATCCATTGTAAGGTATTGAATGTTCCAAGTCAGTCCTTTTGCAAATCTGCTGCTGATAAAATTCAAAGTACATGGTGTAGACTTTAAGAATACAGCATTTACTCATTATTTACAAAGCTCAAAATTTGGACATGTCAACAGTAAGAGTAGCTTCCTATCTTAATTCCTAGTGCAAGGATAAATTTTTCATTGACCATTATTTATGACTGTTAGGAATTGACTCCTTAATGGGTTAATTCCGTTTTATAGCTGTAAAAATCTATGGAAGGTTTGCAGCAAGTCAATGCTTGATATATCAAGCTATGGTGATGGACTAAAATTATGATTTATGCATTACTGTAAATTATGTTCACTTCCAGCAACACAGTTGTGTTTGTATACAATATACTCTCCTGCTGTTGTAATTTTGCATCTTGCTTGTTTTGCTTGTGCATTTACAACAATGACATGGTAAGATAGCATTGACCATTCAAGTTTATTAGAATGAATTAGTCATTTTCATCTAATTTCTTTTTCTCACACTTAACTCTACTATTGTGTGCCACCATGCAGGATCAATACTACAGCAAGGACAGCATTCTTTAAATCTCCATCATGGCAGTCCAAAGAGTATCAGAGCTCAGCAGTACCCTTTGGCAGTTCTAAAACTAAATCATACTATACTTGTCTATCTTGCAATGTTGTTGCAAGATGTTGTACCACATGCTGTCACAACAGAACCCATTTTTAGCATGTGTGAGGAGATTTAGAGCAAGACAATCTGCATTTAAAGTTATTATCACAGGATTGACAGTAATGATAAAGAGTTACTATCTGTTAGGCATGCCAACCAATGACAAGAAATAAGATTAAACAAGAAAACACGTAATTTATTATATGTGTTTCCGACACTGAATGTCAGAAACAAAATGCAATATAAACTAATGGCTAATGCCGGACATATACAATCGACATTAGCCAGACTACAATATAATATACATATACGCTAGAATCTATACAACTCCTCAGGAATTGTCAATATAAAGGAAGCATATATCGGTTAAGTACGCGCGACTATAGCTGGTCAGGTCCTAAAACTATCTTCATTGGCATTTAAAAAGTTCAGTCCATAAATGTGAGTTCAAAGTACATGAAGCAGAAGGTATCTAATCAAACAAAGTGCAAAGCTCTAAATAGTACAATCAGTAAAACTTTAGTGAGAAAAATATTGACAATCATGTCAATGTTCTAAAACCTGTCACCACCATCCTTAGCTGCATTAAGATTTGTACGGAAAGGAGTTGAAATCAAAACTGTTATTTCTGCACTTGAGTCCTTAAGAGAAGAAGTAGCTGTTAAACTGCTTGGTGGCATGAGTAATACTAATTATAATATCCCTTATTGATGTTCAGCAGTTTTTGAATGCAGACCATCTGAAGTACAAACTTTTGGGGTAGGGCAGTTCTAGGCGGTTTGTAACTGCGTAACAGATGGTACTATCGTAGATAAATGTAATTGCTCATTTTTGCATTTAGCAATTATTTGTAAATTATTTTAACTCAATTTGCTAGTTCCAATTATAACAATGTGCTTCCACAGCTATTGATTGGTAAATGTTATAAAGATTTATGTAGCTTATACATTTATTGCATGCATGAAACATTTTGCATTGTTGCCTTATTCTTTGCTTAAGCAAAGCAATGCTCAGATATACACCATTGTCTTATTACCCAGAGCTTTATCTATAGTATAACTGGTCTGAAACAAAAAAGCATTAATAGCAATTAGCCCAAGTACATTTAAAACAAATGGCAAAACATCCAACCTACAATTATGGAGTGAAGTAATATTTTAAGTAGCTATATTTGACTTTTTGTTTGCTACTTGGCATGCATGAGGCAAGTTTAAATTACAAATTAAGGGATAATAAAAAGTTTTTTGAACTGTTCTATTTAAAAAATTTAGTCACTTTTTGTCAAAAATGTAAAATACAACATAAACACATGGAATTTGTGACAGAATACATAAATTATTACATCCTAAATTGTGTTGATAGAAGTGAGATAACTTTATCAACACAACAAAATATCACTTACTGAAACTTGTTCTCATAATCTAAACTGGAACTTGTTCTCATAGTCAGAACTGAAGCTTTAACAAAGCATCAGGAGAAACGTACCGCAGCTACAAAATAGAATTAACTCTCTTAGGGGTTAATTTCTGACACTTTTAAAAAGTCCAAGTTCAATCTTAAGAGCTTAAAAAATTGCCAATTCATTACAAATCAGGTTCATTTATTTAAAAATACAATCTGCAGTTGATTATAATAAATAGTTACAAGCTGTTGAAAATTGTCTTATGAGATTTAACTTTCATATGATCAATCAAATTAAGCAGATACTACAATTTTCTGACAGTTATTAAAAATACTGAAAAACACTAGTATCTAAATTGTATAGCTCTGTATATAAGATAAATGTCAGGAATTAACCCCTAAGAGAGTTAATTCTATTTTGTAGCTGCGGTACGTTTCTCCTGATGCTTTGTTAAAGCTTCAGTTCTGACTATGAGAACAAGTTCCAGTTTAGATTATGAGAACAAGTTTCAGTAAGTGATATTTTGTTGTGTTGATAAAGTTATCTCACTTCTATCAACACAATTTAGGATGTAATAATTTACGTATTCTGTCACAAATTCCTTGTGTTTATGTTGTATTTTATGTTCCTGACAATAAATCAGTTTTTAAAGTTGTTTAAAAAGTAAATATGAAAACAGAGAAGTGTTGAAACAGCTCTACAGCTATTATCTAAATATATACTTTCAATTAGTAAACATTATAATCCATTAACCACCAAATGTGTAAAAACAGTATTCTTCTTGTATATTTTGTTTTGGTCAGATAGATTTATGACAAAGTGCTATCAAAACAACAGTCATGAGAATACCTGCACATTTTTCTGGTATTAATCACTTAAGAGGAAGTACAGTTTTGCCAAATACTACATGGGATATGAAGACAGAATACTATTAAAGTAATTTATTCCAATGGCAGATTGCTTGTAGGGAGTCATGTTTTTCCATCTTCACAGATGCATGCAAGAAACTTATGCTAATTGAGTCAGGTTTACTTTTTGTCATATCTATTCCCCATACTTTGAAATATTGCTCTTCTTGATGTTGTAAGAACTCATTTTACCAGGGTAGGTTTTTCTGACCATTACCAAATGTTAAAATGAGAAGTGCAGCCTATGTAACCAAACAACAAAAAATCAAGAGCAGAGCAGCTTGTAAATTGCTTCTAGATGAGTAGTAATAAGTTTGTTTCTGAGATCATGGTGGAGCTTAATCCTGAAATGCCTTCGAAAGTGATATTTGTTCCAAGTGGCTATGTATGCAGTTGCAATGTTACAGAGTAGAATATTAGTGTACTATATGTTGCATGATAATGTGAGATGTGGAATTAATAAATTGCTTGTTTTAGCTTGTAGCTACCATTTGCTAAAATTTTGCTCACTATGAGTTCAAATTATCGAAAAAGATTTTGATCTTGTTATTTAGTGGTTGTTAATCCCATTATCACATATGTTTCGCCCAAACGTAAGAAAGGCGAAATAATTACGCCTTTAATTGCAAGTTTATCTGATAACCGAACTCGGCACGGAAATATTCCTATTATTTGTTCATTTTCTCCATCCCACCACTGCATCGTCAGTGACCGATGTAATTTTTGACGCATAGAGCTGAAAATGATACGACAATATTTGCGTTTGCCCTATCGCTCAAGGTGATTTTTTTTAACCGTCAACTATTACTTCGAAATGCATTTTTTTCGTTTTGCTTGATCATATTTTATATGTTGATACAGTATTGATTATTCATTTATTTGTTTGCTCGGCATTTGTTTGTAATTTTTCAAGACACTTTAACAAATTTCAGGACCGTCCAAACGCATTTATCAAGCTTGCTTGCTCGTAATGCCTACCGGGAAAGTGCCTCTGAGGCCTTGCTTTGGTCGAGAAATATACGTGGGAGTTATTCCGCACCTTTCCATGGTGGCGCATCCAGTACTCTTCATATGTTTTTGTTGATCGCGTTGGCAACATCAGCAGAGCTTTCTTTTAGAAATGGTTGGAATAATTGGATAATTCTTTAATTAAATTTAAGTACTCTAATTCATTTATCGAATGTACTCTCCAAGTTTCTTTTAAGAAAGTGATCTCTATGAGACAATAAGATTGTGGTTGAATTATATGTTACGAACTGTTAGTAATAGTATCATGAAACCGAATATGGCATATCAAAGTTGATACTGCTGAAGGAATCTTGTACATGTACATGTTCTAAATATGTATGCAGTATGCAAATTTTTTTAATGTTTTCCTGGGAGATTCAAAAATTCAATGGTAAATATTCAAAATATGTATATTTAATTGTTGAAGCTTTCAGTACTTTTGCTGCTTCTTCAGATTGCGATCAAGCTGGGAATAATTTGCCTGTTTTTCGGCGCTCCGATGTAGAAAAACATAAATCCAAAGATACTGGAATATGGGTAATTCGAAATAACAAAGTCTACGACATTTCTGAGTTTGTACATAGCCATCCAGGTACAATTTATGTTAAATTTAGTATGACAATATGTTTACTTTTTCCACAATGTTGTTAAAGACTTATTTTTTACAATACAATTTTTCAGCATTTTTCAAAATCAAAGGGTAGTTAAGCTGCGATTAAAAACTGATAAATTTCAATGAATATTGAAAATAAATTCTGGTGCAATATAAAATTATTTAATCCAATTTCCATAAAATCTTTATCATCCCCCATCCCACAAATAGCAGTCATTTTATCAAAATATTCATATTTATAAGTGTCGTAATAGTCATAATTCCTTAAAGGCCTGAAAAATATCAAACTTATGTAGCAAAATTAATGCGTTTATATTCTAATTCAAATGACATCTATATGCTACTTGAGCAAATATCAATAAGGGCGGGTTTTGATTTTCTTTTTCATTTTGCAGTATCTAAAAATTGGGTCCCAGAGTTTGGGTTCCATTTTTTCTGGTAGAACTTTTTCAAGCTGTTTTTTGATTGAAAATTCAACATTTTGAGTTGGAGATGGAAAATAACCCTTATCATAGGTTTTAACTAGCAGCTCTAAAAACTACTATATATATATCAATGCGGGACAAAAAAAATGTGCGCCAAACCGCAAAAATCTTTAATTCCTCATGAAATTCATGGACATGAATATTTCATTATATCGTCGGCCTAGTTGAGAAGGTCTCACTAAAACAAAATTTACTTCATAAATATATTTGAAAAATTTTTAGCAAATTTTCCATGCTCTATGAATGTACATTTAAATTTTCAAATTACCCTTCACATTTGCTGAGAAATAAGTCCTCTTATGACTTAGAGTAGCTGTATAAAATATTTATTATGGGTAGGTGGAGCAGGCAAAATAATGATGGCAGCAGGTGGAAATTTGGAGCCGTTTTGGAGATTATTTGCAGTCCACGAAACCAAAGAAGTTAAGGAGATTTTGAACGGATTATGTATTGGAACTCTACACCCTGATGATGTAGTTATTGCTAAAGATGTTGATGATGATGACCCATATGGAAAGGTATAAAATTCACACAAGGAACTACAGTCTAAATTACTAGTTTTGGTTCATTGAAGTAGTAAATTTTGTTCTGGAAAAAACTATTTTAAAGATATTTTCAGTAAAAATGAACCAATTAAAGTAGTCAAATTGTATTGAAAGTTTTAGAGTTTTTATCATGAACTAAATTCCAGTACGAGTAAAATTGTCATGTTTCGCAATATTTAGGATTGTTCTCTCCAGCCAATCGATGAGACGAAATGGACAAGAAAAAGTTATGCACAATTTTTTATTCAAAATTATTATATATTTGTCTTTTTTTTCAATTAGGACCCTGATCGGCACCCTATTCTCATTGTAAACTCATCGAAGCCTTACAATGCAGAGCCTCCAGTGGACATACTTGTTGACTCAGGATTTATTACACCGAATGAAATTCATTACAAACGAAACCACCTTCCCGTGCCTATCATCGACGAAAAGGATTATAAGCTAGAGCTGTCGGTTGAGAATGGTAGGTCGGTACTGCTCAGTCTCGAGGATATAATGACTAAATTTGAGCGGCACAGTGTGGTGAGTACGATTCAATGTGCTGGTAACCGTAGGGATGAAATGATGAGGAGCAGGGCGGTTAAGGGGTTACGATGGGGGGCTGGAGCTATTAGTACTGCCGAGTGGACTGGGGTAAAGCTTAGAGATGTGGTAAGTGAAATTCCATTTTTGAACAGTACAGGTTTTGGTGATGTCGAATAATAAGTCATTTTAAGATGACAATAATATTTCATTCATTTAATTTATATTTTCAAATTAGTAATAATTGTTCAAAAAACTCGAAATAAACACTTCCATTGATAGTTTGTTTTTCAAATAGTTAATAACTATGCAAACATTTAATTTAATTCACTTATTGTTTCACACCCACTTATACTGTAAAATTACTAGTACTCCCAGAGATAAGACAGTTTCATTCATTTTTGCTCGTGATAGGGCAATACTCACCCTATCCTGAGAATGAAATGAACAGATTATGTAGAGAAGCGCTAGCCCCTCATTAGATCATTGCATATAAGTTCAGAGCAATGCTGACTTATTGACTATATCTGTAGTGTATAGGAGCCTTTACAGAAATGCAATCACAGAAATTGTCCCTAGAATATTTTCTGGAGTAATTATGCATTGAATTTGAATTTTTTATTTCTCACAATTAATAATATTGCTCTTGCATTTCTCTATGTGCTTGCTACCCTAGATGTTTATCATGTGAAAAATTTTAGTACAGATATCATAGGAAATCCTTTAAAGGTTTACAGTTTTCATTTGTTGCTGAACCCTCTTTTAGCAAAAATCTTTGTCAATATATGTCCAAGATTTCTTTGGATAAATCCTATTTTTTTATTTTTCAGTTGAAATATGCGGGGTTAGATATGGAAGACCCAGCTTTTTCGAACCTGCAGCATGTTCAGTTCGAAGGCTTGGACTCGGATATGACTAAAGGATATGGAGGAAGTATCCCATTGTATAAGGTACTTATGTAAACCACCGAGTAAATTATTTGAAATTTTGATACAGTTAACTACCTAAGCAGAATCTACCTAGCCCATACCAAAAGGAAAGGGTAAATAACTCGAAAATAATTAATCTAAGAATAATATTTCAAAGTGCATGAAAATGATTGGTGACTGGTTTGTTTTAGAAATCTTTAGCATGTTCTAGGGCTGTTCGTATGCAGTAGCATTTATGAATTAAAAATTAAAAACCGTAAAAAAGTGTTTTTTTTAGTTTTTTTTAATTCTTACTAGTAGTTTGAAATATTGTTTTTTTCTAAGCAATATTCAGCTACAATAGACTTAGATATAACGAATTTGAGTACACATTTTTATTTGTATGTGCTTGGTTTTTCAGTTTTAACTTCAGTCAGATAATGCCTTACTTTCGTTTTGAATCCTCCAATTTATACTTCTCTTTGCAGCCATTCCGCTTAAAGTATACATATATATCTTTTTGACCTTAGTAAATCCAAATTTGATTACAAATCTTCCATTTAATTTTTTTCTTGCTTTCAACTCAAGAAACTTCTATGTAAATTATTATAATCTAAACGTTTTTTTAGCTCTGACATGTCTTATAAGCCGTAATGACTATGCATATTTGCAACCCAACCCAACCTGTAAAACTCTCCCCAATGGATTGGAGACTGGGTCCTTAACTGCAAATTTTGGTGATAGTTTGGTGCACTAAGTGCATTTAGAAGGCTGGAATGCAAAGCTCTCTATATCTTTCAAATTTGCAGCTATGGAGAATTTTAATTTCCATGACTGCAGCAAAAACATGTATAAAAAAATCAGCATTAATTTCTTTTTAAGGATTTTCAGGATTTGTTTTACATATTTCGTTATTATGAAACTCCTTATAGACCCTCAGCATCGTTCATTGAAGGGTTAAATAATTGTATTTTTCACATCAAGTTGGATAATTTCTATTGATTAAGCTGCATATTTCAGTGGAACTAGCTATCATTTTGTGGTTGTAGTTTCGATGATTTGCCACTAAGTCTGAATTTGGTTTACATAAATTTTGATTCTTTGTAAGAAATGCATCAGCATTGATATTTTTTGCTCTGGAAACATAGGTGTACAAATTTGCTGTATTTTGAATGGGTTGATTAGAACTACAGTATATCGTTTTAGGACGAATCATTACCTAAATCAAAATTCTCTATCTTTGACAAACAGTTTATGCAATTTGTAGTGCACATATTGCTCTTTTATAAGCCTGACTGGAAGCTTATGGATCCGTTCAAGTAATTATCTGTCTGAAGAATTTTATGCTGTACATTTCCAGTAGTATTAATCTAATCAGTGTTCTATTCGATGTGACTTTTTGTCCGTTCATCCCATTTATTATTGTTTTTTCCAACACATTTTTGCGACAAACGTAATGAGTATGAACATAAAACTATTCTTTTGCCTTTCTAATAATGAAGAGACACGTGAGTCCATTAGCACATACGTTGATCTTTGGACACATTAAATTCGCGTTTATCGAGTTTTTACTCGTAAAAAATGATGAGCAACTCCCAATCATATCTAGATTGAACATCAGATATTTGGATATAGTAAATTAATTCCTCACATCCGAAGGTAATTGTAATAGGGTGCTGTTAGGATATTTCGATACATCCACTGCTGTATCTAAGTTATTACTTTTCTTGGTTAAGGCTATGGATCCTAATGGTGATGTTCTGTTAGCTTATGAAATGAATGGGGACTCGCTCCCATACGATCACGGGTACCCTCTTAGAGTTGTTGTTCCCGGCGTCGTAGGCGCTCGAAGTGTAAAATGGATAGGGAAAATTGTTGCCAGCAGTCAAGAAAGCCAAAATCATTGGCAGCAGAATGATTACAAGGTTCTAGAACAATTACTTTATTCTTATACTAATTTTTGCTGTCACACGAGTTATAGTGATGATAATTGCAACATCAAATCTAAAAATCCATGCTGGAATTTTAAAGTTTTTTCAGCGAATTCTAAATATCTATTGATATATTCGATTTACTGGTAGTTTTCGGTTTAACCTGTGATATCATTTTATGGAATACTGACTGTATCTGGGGAGTTATTATTCTAAATTTATACTTGACATTACATATCAAAACAATATTATCGATGTTAATTGCTGTGAAGTCTAGTTCAATAAGCGAATCTACGTACTCAAGGGTCAGAATTTAACTTTGAAGATGCAAATATGTTGTTCAATTATAGTTATCTCACTGTTTTTTAGCTCAGCTTGATATAGGAATGAATTAGACGGAACTGCAATTTGATATCGAAAAAATTACATGCAATATGATCTTTTTTGCTTAGTTTACAGTATTTTTATTTTTTTCATCGATGTCATTGTTGTTGAATCTTACTGAAAATTTTTGATTCGATGGATTTGAAAAGGTTTCATATCGGAATTTCATAGATTGTCAAATGTTTTCGTGCTGTTAGCTGTTGCTGACCTTGATTCATTTTATGATAAACTAGTTCTCGGTACGCTTTACTCATCTTGAATTAAAACTTTCTCAATATTTATTTTTCTAGACAAATGGTTATATGCCATTCATAAATATTTGTTTAATACCCATTATTTGTATGAATACAAGGGATTTTCGCCTAATGTCGATTGGGATTCAGTAGATTTTTCAACGGCCCCAGCAATTCAAGAATTACCCGTGGTCAGTGCAATCTGTTCACCGCTGGATGGTTCAATTGTATCCAAATTAGATGAAACTGTTACAGTTAGGGGGTACGCATGGAGTGGTGGGGGTAGAGGTAATAATTTGTAAATTTTTGCAAATCTCAAATATAGAAAGCGCACATAGAATGTTTTAGACAGCACTGGCCATTCGTTAAATGATTAAATATTAGTTTATATTTGTATTAACCAGCAGCCTACTCGTGCAAGTAGCAAACTGCATAAATTACTAATTCGCTTTTAAATGAATTTTGGCTCGTAACGAATGAATGGAAATCACACGTGCCAAATTCAGCTTCATAGTTTCAGGTATAAAGAAATTATTTATTTGCCACATCAGGTTTGCTGGTCATATACTTTAAGTAAATACGTACTTTTATTGAAGCACAGCCATTAAAATTGTTTTAGAACAATCATAAGTTAGAATTGAATATTGCATTTTCTGCAATTTTTCATCTTTTGCTCTGTGTGTGATTTCATTTGTAATTTTAAAATTTATCATGTAAGGAACATTAATAGAAAACAAAGACAGAGGTAAGGGGAGGGGAGGGGAATGATATTATTTGTTGAAAGTACAACTTTAACTTGAATTTAAGATATCTCCAGGCCAATGTTCAAAAAACAGTTTCTACGGCTGTAGTTTAATTGAGGCTACCATACAAATTATGTATATTCGGCTAGTCAGCATCAAAATGAATGGAAAGTGGTATCTTTAAGAGAACTATTCTTCTAATATAACACGTGGGCGTTGGAGTAATCAGAGAATCATAAAAGGAGTATTCTACTGCCAGTAATGCTTGCATGTTACATTCTTAAAACTATTTCATATTTTTTTCAGCCATCCTTTTTTTGTACAGAATCGTATTATGCATATTTCCTCTATATCGGCCTTACTCGTCAGAAGTGGGCATTATATTACTTGTCACACTGATTTTATTAACATCATCGAGTCTTACAAAACGTCAGTATGCCAATCAATAAATGTCTGAACTATTTAAGAAGACCCCTCGTTTCCATTCGATAAAACAAGTACTTCAGATAATACACCCCCTATCACTACCCTGTTACCCTGCAGAATATAACCCTAATTTGATGCTTCAGCATCTTAATTTCAGCATTTACTATTGCAATAAATTTTTTGAACAATAGTGTGTCACGACAATGCATTTTTATGTAGAAACTTTTTGCTGCTTGATTACGTAGGTATCGTGCGCGTTGATGTGACAGCAGACGGCGGTGACACGTGGCACACAGCAACTCTATTCCCTCCCCCTAATCAACCCTCTCACAAGGCCTGGGCCTGGACTCTGTGGGAAGCTGAAATACCGATTTCGGATGAAAAGTCCATGAGATTAATGTGCAAGGCTACTGATTATGCATATAACACTCAGCCCGAAAGAGTAGAGCCGATTTGGAATCTACGCGGCGTGCTCACAAATTGCTGGCATAAAATTGACCTCAATGTTGAGGAAGAATGATTTAATATAGTATACATATTATCATTATATTATTGCAAGTTTATGCTTAGCAATGGATACAGAAATTTTTAGTTAATTTTCATGAAAACGTAATCCTCTCTCAATTTGAACTAGCTAGCAGAAGAAATCGAACAATTCATATGGGGCAAATCAAAACTTATTGACTATCTTGCCTAAGGTACCAGGATAGAAAAGCATCCATTTTCATTTGGCTGTGGAAGTTGTTCTTTTATGTGGTTTAGATTATATATGACCAAGTTCGAGAAAAATATGATTCTATGGAGGAACCCTACTAGATTCAATAGTTCTATCAAATCTTACTGTGCGCATTTCAGGAGATGGCGCATTTTCAATGTATCCACAATGTAATTGAAGTAAAGTATTCATGAATCTGTAGGTTTAAGTCCTTCTGGTGCTATCCACTCAGTAGCTCAAGTGGTCAAGCAGTGGCAGTCATAAATGAAAAGCAACTTCGTTTAATGAACTAACTCAGATACTAAAACTTGATATGAGTTCTGCTTTTACTTCAGAAGATTTATAAGCTAATTCTATAAAGTACGTGTCAAAGAAAAAGGACCATTATTTGATTATTACGCGCTTTGATTGCAGAATCATTGCTTTCTTTGCAGTTATCTAATAAATCTCAGGCCTACTCTGGAGCTACTTTTGAGCTCCAACTTTTATGTAAAACACATGACCTATATTGTCTGTACCTTTTTTTATTGCCCCATGCTGAATGAAATATGAAGTTGCTAAGTACATTAACAAATTGACATTACACATTTAAAAATAGTTGCCTTTAACAATTAGTCAGAGGGAAATAAACCCTTTGCATATTTTATTATTTTGAACACGATTAGTGATTTTAGTAAGAAAGCATAAGTATGTAGTACAGAGGCAAATAAATTCATTATGCTTATAAATAATTGGTCATTATAAAATTTACTTTGCTTCTCTTTCCAAATCGCTCCATTAAAATATAAATCTATGGACATTCTTTTCAAAACAGATTACATTCACATATCAAGTGTTCCATGTAATTATAGGAAAAAGGTTGGTTATTAGTTTAGGCTGAAATTCAAGGGAACAAGTAAAGGCTATGACTATTTGTGTGTCGACAATGAAACAGTGTTATATTGCTTTACCAAAACAGTTAGGCTTGCAGAGGCTTGAAATATTAATGTAAATAGATTATTCAATAACCAACAGTAAATTCATCTTTCATTATACTGAGCTTCAAATTATGTTTTTTGTTACTCTACTCGTATTTCAAGTATGGAGTACACATTGATGATGTAAACTAATAAATATATTATGTATATTTTTCAATTATACAGAGTTACAGATAAATTTTTGTTCTTTTGACCTTGTTCTTATAGGAATTGAAATGAGTTTCAAACATGGTAATTGCTGCAAAAATTAAGACAATTTTATGCAATAGGACCAAAAGAATAATTGTTTTATTCTCAGATAATCAAAGATGCAGTTCATAACTGCTGCATTTGAATATTTTTTTGACATGTTTTCATTTGCAAATGAAGACGTTGATACAGTTGTTTTCTATTGCTTCTCATTTGAACAAGTAAATACATTAATATTTTCACTCAAACCCTCATTATTTGGAGCTATGCCTACTTACAAAAAACAGATTCATGCAAGTTTATTGCTGAAGTTAGAGGCTAAAAAATAATTTGAATATGAGAAATGCATCTTTTTCAAACAATTAATCGGACTTCAAACTTTCGAGTGGACCAATTATTTGTCAATTTGATATTGACCGAAGATATTATTATCCATGCATCACAATTTGTCTTTTCGTAGTTTTTTTTATAGATGTGACACTGTCAAGTTACTAAGCCTATTTCTGAGTGCTGTCAATTATTGCCTTTTGTCGATATACATAACTAACTCTCACTACCTGCATATTATTCTATCTTTTAAAATGAAAGAACCAATGAACTGCTTCTTTGAGGGGCACAAATGAGTTTGAATATTTTTGCTGCAACTGATAATAATGCAAGATTTGAAAATCTATCAAGTGCAATTTCTGGGATGCAATCTCAATGTAACTCATAGCAAAAAAACGCTACATCAAAAAGACATTTCCTTTCATGACCAGTATTACAGAGAACTGAAAAGAAATTGCTTATTTCACGACTACCAGCAAATGCTACAATTATTTCATTTGATTGAAATTTCAATATTTTAATTTCTTCAGTCCCCCAAATAGAGCAACTGCTGCATTGCATCTATTTTTTGAAATAACTTTAAATAGCACAGATTTAGTAAATTATTATCCGCTGATGTAAATATTTTAGGCAATTAAGGCATTGTTTGGGGCGATGAATTTAGGCAGTATCCCCAAGCATAGCACTTCTTACAATATATATAAGACCCAAAAAATTGAAAATATGTGAATAAAATGCCGATACTTAGAAAACATGCACGGGAAAAAATTATAGGTCTTGGTTTGAATATTCATGAAACATATTTCTCCCTCTGAAAATGATAAATGATACTCCCAGCAATAGCGCAAACAAAATCCCATTTTTTGCAGTTAAAATAGTCATATTCCTAGAGGGAGCTTTGTTGCTAGTTTCTGAATTTGCAATTTTTGATGTAAAAACTCCAGACCACATTTTTCGTGTTTTTCGTTCTGTCTCTTTTGTCTTCATTTTGGCACTTCTTAGCCCAAGTCTAATATTTTTATCATTCGGTGACAAAGATAGGGCTTTAGCAAAGTCTTCTTCGGCTTGTGATAAGTCATCATTCTTAAGATGGGCTTTAGCTCTCCAAAAGTATGCCTTAGGGTTGTCTCTATCCATCTCAATTGCTTGGCTTGCAAACTTCACTGCTTCTGCGATCTCGCTCAAATTTTTAGAGCGGAGCAAGCATTGACAAATATTCAGCAGCATTGGGACGGAGGACTTAAATAAAGCATCCCTATGTTTATCCGCGAGATCAAATTGAACCTGCAATTCATCCATTTCAAGATGGTGCCAACCTCTCCTATAGAATGCCTCGGCTCTCGATAAATCGCCTCCTTGGAAATATCTATTCCCTACTTTCCGTAATTTGTCGGCATCGTCCAATCTATCCGAGTTGTGTTTCAAAAGAGAATGTCAAAGCAAATCAATTAAGCTTTGCAACTACATAATTGGCTTAAAACAGGTTTTCCCACCTAGTCTCAAATATAGAAGATTTCTCTTTAGAGAACAAAGCTTCTTCATTGACTTGCTCCGACGGATTCTCAGACATTCTAGCTGCAACTCTATCTTAAGAGAATCTGAAAAGTTGGAATATTTGACAAAATCAGCTAAATCTTAACTATTTTTGACATGTAAAATCCGAAATTTTACATTTTTTTCAAACGGAAAAGCTTTATTCGCTAAGAATGCCGACATCGCCTTTTAAAGAAGATTGCTTAAGTGGAAGAGTAGCCCTCGTAACTGGTGGAGGATCAGGGATAGGATTCGAAATCGCGAGGCAGATTGGACTTCATGGCGGAGCAGTTGTGCTCATGGGCAGGCGAAAAAAATTTCTTCAAGATGCGGTCGATTCTTTGAAAACTGAGCATATCAGAGCGAGTTACTTTGCTGGCGATGTAAGAAGTAGAGAAAGTGCAGAGAATGCCGTCGCATTTACCGTGCAGACGTATGGCCAATTGAACATATTGATTAACGGTAAATAATTCATTTATTCAGAGCCCTCAACCACTTTCGAATGACTGCTTTCTAGTAATAAAAATCAAGCAAAATTGACTATATTTACAGTGCACCATAGTAAACCAGAACTTCAAAGATCTTTTTAGAAGAACAGCATATATCAAAGCGATTAATATCATAGTGCTGCCTCAAAAAGTCATTTTATAATAGCTCCAAAAATTTTTTAAATTTAAGAAAACATTTATTAACAGTCTCCCTTATATCCTTTGTGTACATTGATAATTTTATTGATAAAAAATACGTTTTGTTTCATCGAGGGAGATAGAAACGTACTTCTGTACCATAGTCCCCATAATCGCCAGTTATCTTGAAAGTCTTTATTCCATCTTCTTGTGGGTGTTTAAAGATTAAGTTGAGTCAAGACAGTTAGTTGGGTGAAAATTTAGTGATGTGCGAAGAATTCTGATGTGCTTGACATGTCAAATTATATTATACGAGAGTTTACAGTAACTTGACATGGTAAAAGCATATGTATATAGTATTATTTTTATTTCTATGCGGAAATTAAGACTGTATTCTAAAATTGATTGCAGTACAGCAAAGGCAATTTTTTTCTCTAATAATACTTTTGAAATACTATTATCAACTTTTGTCGACTTGAAGCTCTTGCCGATAAGAAAGAATTTCTTTAATTGACTTAAATCATAATTAAACTTTTAGAAGGCTTCACTCACAACCCACATATTAAGCAGAGCACTTGTACCCTACAATTATATTATGAAATGATAAAGCATTTGCCTTTGCTTCATTCGAGCCTTACAAGGACATCTCCTGCTGCATGTTGGTTAGTTTTATTATTCTGTTTGTTACTTTAACTTTGAATTTTAAATATTCCTTCGAATGATGAAATCATTCTGACTTTTTCACCCACCACCTTTTGTCCAAAAAAAGAATAATTTTTCCTTTCTATTGTAATGTGGATACCTAAAGTATATGGAACTGTACCAATCCTTAATGAAGTGCATGAAACATGGAAGTATAATTATATCATTGGCCTTTTAGAGTGGGCTTAATCTAAACAAATTGAATTTGCAAGATTTTCTTGGCTAATACTTTAGTGGTATTTCCATGTTTCATGCACTTTCCGTGAGATTTGGCAAAGTACAAATCTTACGTTTAAATACAGTAAACTTTGGATATAATGAATCTATCAGGGCCACCGATAAGTTTCTTATATTCAAAGATCTGAAGCTGAATTTGGCACAATGTGGATTTTTTGCTCATTCAAGATTAGTGAACATTCATTAAGAGCAAATTTAATCCATCCACAATTTATTTTATTAATGATAATCGTACAACCAATTCTAATAACTGAAAATGTCTTAGGAGCTGCAGGAAATTTTCTGGCTAATGCACACGAACTCTCTCTCAAAGGGTTCAAAACTGTATTGGACATCGATACAGTAGGCGTGTTTAACATGAGCACTGCATCTTTTCCATCCCTACGCGATTCACAGAGCGACTCTGTGATTGTAAATATTTCAATGACATTGCATTACGGAGCGACGTGGTTTCAGAGTCATGCATCGGCTGCAAAGGCAGGAATTGATAGCCTCACACGCTCGCTTGCTTTGGAGTGGGGGTCATTTGGGGTTCGGGTAGTTGGAATTGCCCCTGGACCAATTGCTGATACCCCAGGTTAGTGGTAATAGATACGTATATCATTAAAAACTTTGCTCTCTACATAAATATGGCATTTTTTTTTATTTATTGCACGTAGCATGTGAACATAAGTTTTAATATAAGATTTTTTTCATCCGTGTATGCCGCTGTTTACTTGAAACAAATAAATTTTAAAGCCAAAAATATATATATTAAAAAGTTAACTCTTTTGTTGTTGTGTGCAGCTGCTGTCTTTCTTAGAAGCAAAATTTTTATGGTATATTTGATTCACTACTGCTCATGATCTAGAACGCTGAATACTATGGGTAAACACTTGAAATAAGGATATTTTTTATGATTACATGTAAAATTCAGACAGATGATAACATAATTTCAATGTCGGCATTTCTGAGTTTGCATCTGTACTAAGATATTAAAAATAATAGTTTGACCAATGAGATTGTGTGACCCTTCATTTTATGAAAATATTGTATTTGATATCAAATTTTTTAGGGCTCTATTTGTTTTAACTTTTTGTAATGACCTTGACATCATATTTAGAATTGCATTTCAAATTGGGCAGCATTGATTCAGAGTTATGTAGACAATGCATACATCAACTTCTGGTGAGAGCATAGAGTTAGGTCCATGAACAAAAAAGGATTTTTAGAATTTTACTAGTCGAAAACAGTCATTGGTGACTTTCTAACTCATTTGTTTATTTTTGTTAAGAGTCCTTTTTCATGGATATCATTTTTTCGCTTTTTTTCTGTTATTTCTTTGAAATTAATATTAAACTTGGAACCCTATTCACAAAACCAGCTTCCGAGGAGTAAAATAACTATAATTTAAACTGCTATACTTTCCTAATTATATATATTTTATAATGAGGGTACGTACATTAGGATTTTTCAGCTCATAAAAATGGTTCTATTTCTGTTGAATTAATTCCAGAATAATTTCTAAAGGGATTTAAATATTTTAGCCTTTGATCTTTCAAGCTGTTTCTTTTTTCTGAGTAGGCATGGCTAAGTTAGGGCCCGGGATAGGCCTTGACTCTGCCCAATCTCAAGTCCCTCTCGGTAGAATGGGTACTACATTTGATATTGCCATGGGAGTAGTGTACCTCTGCTCAAGTGCTGCATCGTACGTGACTGGCCATACGCTGGTGATTGATGGAGCCGAATGGGTGTATAAAAAACCGATGGTTTCGCCGCAAGAAGTAACGATGCTTTCGAGAAGAGTGGAAGGGAAAAGTCGCGCCATGCAGCCAAAGAGCAACTTATAAATTATAGTATTTCTAGTTCTTTGTATTTATTTATTTATTGAATGTGCTAAAATGGATTTGTTCGGAAAAGTTTGAATGAAATTAATTCGCTTTCACTAAATTTCAATTACAATAA
Organism: Vaucheria bursata; assembly: GCA_032358265.1. NCBI lineage: Eukaryota > Xanthophyceae > Vaucheriales > Vaucheriaceae > Vaucheria > Vaucheria bursata. The sequence goes on from JAULBW010067558.1 coordinate 36,119, forward strand.
ATAAACAAAATGGTCATTTACATCCGAAATTTACTCTCCAAACAGTAGCCTAATTTTTGTTGACAGTTCTCGTTTGAAATGATTTAAATGTTGGTTGAGTTAGTTAATTTTAGTTAATCTTTTTGACTTTTTCTATGGCCAAGGTGAAATCGAATGTATGTAATTGTTTCGAATCAATATGGTCCATTGTGAAAGTCAAACCTTATCCACATGTTGTTGATGCATTGATATTCAGGCAGCAATACGAGGATGCAGGAAAATATTTATTGTTGCATTTAATTATGCTCAGGTGATTGTTTGCAGTTCTAGTATGCACAACTATACTACCACTTAAAATTCCCTGTACTTTTGCATAGTAGGGATCCTATTCGGGGCTGCTTACATTAACTTAGGATTGCACCAATGTTGCAAGTCAACTAATGCAACATAAAAAGATGCCTATAAAATATCTGATTTCTGCACCATTAGTTTTCATGAAGTTTACAATGTATTATTTACTCCGAGCTATGGATTCAAAATGGTCATAGCACATCCCCCTCACCCACACTTTTTAGTAGTGACCTCATGCTTATTTATTTTTCCTTCCAGCAGAATGATGCATAACAACTATCCTTTCCTTCAGTTATAGCAATCCCAGCAAGATCCCATGATTAAAAGGCTCAATTTACAATTGAAGTTGAAGGCTGCAAATTTGCAGTAAAGGTGAAGGAACTGGATTTGAAGGTCAAGAAGAATGAGCTACTTGACATTAACAGGTTTGATGCATGAACGGCTGCATATGCTCAACTTTAAGATGATATTGTTCAACTCAATACGAAAGTTGCTGCAATTACTGTAGACAGTAGAGCAACAAGGGATGAGCGTTACATACAAGGATTAGAATAAGAGATGGTTAATTTTTCTATTTGTACTTAAGTGATAGAGAAAGCAATACTATTGGATGAGAACCGTAATATTCATTCTCAAATGTACCAGCTTTGCTAGCACCTTCTCATTATAAAACAATAAGCCAACAACTGCAGTCTATGTATTTTGTTGAAGAGTTTTCTTGATTCTTAGAGATAGTACTTACTGTGTAGGCCAGACTTTCTACCAGAATAATGTGATTATACATATAAATTACTACAGTTTGCATATTTTCTGCAACAGCTGTCCATGCAGGAATTATTGAAGGTTAGATTGCATCTTTCATACAAATTTATTTACAATTTTTATTAACATCATACATACATTAGAGAGCTCATTGGAAGAAAACTTTTGAAGCAATGGCCAACTATAAAGTATAATATTTGGAACTGTATTCCATTAAGAAAGTTACAGTAGATTTCAAGCAACTATGACAGTTTAACCCAGGATGTAAAATTTCTAAAAACAAGCTGCATATTTAGCAGAAGTAAACGATTATTCTAGAACAGACAGTATTGAAAGACAGAACTTTAATACATTCTTATGCTGCTCCTTGCATTCAAAGCAGCTCAATTTTTGGAATATTCTAAAAACTGTGTATCAGCAATATC
>JAULBW010067569.1:0-37588 GCA_032358265.1 Vaucheria bursata
GTCAGGGTCCTCTCCGGAACCCGGCACAGGATCCCGACTGCGCCGGCTTTCTGATGATCCCGCCTCGGCAAAAGTCGTGATCCGGGTTAGCGGAATTTCTTATGGGGCCGTAATCTGCGTCGATCTTAGATCCAGGCCAGAGGGCTCGGCATGAAATTCACCGCCGTACTGAGTCTGTCGCGGTTGAGGACGATCCGCGGGCGTGATTCCATCTACTGGCGATCGACGCACAGGTTGCGACGGACGCGCTCTGCATCGCGGTCCGTGCGGCACGCGGTTCGGAGGTTTACCGACTTGAACGTGTTGAGGGTTGGGCCGATTTCGCCCCGCCTTTTTTTGGCCGGGGATCAGGGCTTCCCAGCGGCGTGAGGGGCGGCGTCTTGTCGAGGATTCGGCCGGCAACCGTTAGAAGATGAATCGCGCGGGGCAATGAAGTAGCAAACCGGACTCGATTTGAGCCGCCGGCATCAGCTGGTTGGTCGTTGAACGATCGACCATGCCTCTGTTCGATGCGGCGACTCGGCTTCCGTTGGACAGCTTCCCGAAATGAGCTTCCGCTGCGCAAGCGTCTGGCAGGCTCGTCGCACCGTGACGAACTGCGCGCTGCGTATCGCATAACGACTCAGAAGCCCCGCATAGACCAGTTCTTCCAGCAGTTCGGCCGTCGTCAGTTCCTGACCGCCGGCGGCATACTTCGTAGGAGCACTGCCGTTGAGGATGCCAAGAATTCGTGACTGCAATTTGCCGAGTCTCATCCCAGCGGCACCGGCCCGAGAGTTGGAAGTCGCCGGCAACGCACGCACGCCGCTAGCCAAAATCAGGTTCACAATTCGTAGTGGAAGTATTTGGCCTCCCATTTCTGGTCAGGCGAAAGCAGGTTGGTTTCCGGTTCCGGCGCCTTATAAATCGGGGCGAGCTCGGCCACCTTCAAGATCCCGAAGTCGACCACGTTGACATGCGCCATCCACCATCCGACGTCGTTGTTGTACCACCACTCGATGAGCACCGTGATGTAAAGCCAAACGCGTCTCCCCGCTTCTTTTTCCGCGAGGATATCGGGGGTCCGGGCGATCAGGATGATGTTGTACCGCCAGTTGGAGTCCAGAATCGTCTGTTCAATCTTCTCGCGCTGTTCGCGTTCCCACCGCTCTTTGAGATACTTGGTGGTGAACCACTCGATGATCATGGGACGGGCAATGTGCACGGCGGCGATCGCCAGCCCGGCAGCGCCCGCACCAACGGCCTGTCCACGCGAAATGCCTCCGCCTGCTCCTCCCGGAGATCCACCGCCACTGCCTCCACCGCCGCTGACTTTGATCTCGCCACTCACTGTGGTCACTGGGCGGCCGTTCACGGCTCCGCGTTGCGCCACATCGACCTCTCCGCTGGCCGACGTCGCCGGGCGGCCATTCTTTTCCGCGAGCCGCGTGACCATTGCGCGTTCCGGAGCGTCGATCTCTCCGCTCTGGCCTCCTTCCGCCTTGAAGAGCGACGACGTGATCGTCACGCCTCGGGTAATCCGATAGCAATGTTCGCAACGGGCCGCGGCTGTCCCTGAACGTTCTCCTTTCAACCAGACATTGTGCAGTTCGAAGCTTTGCAATTGAGCTTCCGTGAGTTTGGTCCCGAAGATCGCTTCACGAGCGTTCACAGCAGCATTTAGGGCGATCACTTCCGCGTGTTGCCCGCTCTTTGCCGCGTCGCTTGTCCGCACTAGGACGATTTCGCGTTTAGCGACCCGCAGTTGCTGGTCGGCAATGGCCTTCGAGAGCACATCCACAACATTCGTCGGGAGCTTGGTATTCAGCCCAACATAAATCTTGTTTCCGAAGACTTGATCGCGGACGGCGGCAAGCACCGGGCCGCTGCCTCCAATATCCTTCGCGACCTTTTTGTCGGCCCTCATCGCCATTTGGGCGATCCGGTTAGCAATGACCTCAAGCATCTCGGACATGCTTTACTTCCGGCTGAGGGCCAATCACGAATCAAGACGCGATGGTGATCACATCCGGCCATCCGCGCTCTGGCCGACAAGGGTCTCTTTCGAAGTTTCCAATTCCAATTCTGAAAGCCGATGCGAATCGAAGATGTTACCAGCACTTTTTGGCGTGCAGCGTCTGCGTTTCGGCTTCGGAGGAGGCATTCATCGTCTGGCCCAAAGTGACGGTCGCCCGCAGTTTACCGTGCTGGCTACGATATCAGCATGTGCGCCCGATACAACCTGCGGATCTCGCCCGAGAAGCTGGCCGAAGTTTTCGCCACCGTCCGCGGCATCGAGTTCCGCCAGCGGTTCAACATCAGCCCGACACAGACGGTCGTGGCGATCCGCCAGAAGGGCGGAAGGCGCATTCCAGCCAACATACGCTGGGGACTCGTGCCGGCCTGGTCGAAGGATCCGAAGTCAGGGCCGCCGCTCATCAACGCCCGCGGTGAGACGGTCGCGGAGAAGCCGGCCTTCCGGTCGGCCTTCAAGAAACGCCGCTGCCTGCTCGTCGTATTGCTGCTTCTGCTTGTGTCGGCTGTCGCCTGGTGGCACTGGCCGCGAGGGGATGCCAGGTTCATTGGAAAATGGATGTACGCCTCCGCAAGTATCGACGGCGTTGTGGCCTTCCGAGCCAATGGTCGTGGCACCTTTGACGCCGCGAACGGTTTTCGAAGTTCGTTCTCGTGGCGAGTCAGCGAGCACCAGTTAATTACAGGGCTCGACATACCATTTGCTCGCGACATCGCGGTCCGGGTCAGGGGGCGCGTCGCAGATGTAATCGGAACTCACCTTGTTCTCGAAGAAGAACGAAGGGAACTCCTCGAAGTAGCCCACAAGCGAATCTCGCTGCGCTACAGGGGAGAAACGATCAAGCTGACTCGTATCTCGGAGTGACCTTCTCCCCATTGGCGCGGCCCCCGCACGACGACGTTTCGTGATCATGATTGCCTCCGCAATCTCGCCCCGGTAAACGCACACAGGCACACGTTCCAAATACGTGGAACCTGTGCCTGCTTCCGGCAGTTTGCGGCTGTCAGCGACGTGATGTGGACGCCCTGTACGATCGACGGGGAGGCAGGTCCCTCTGACAGACCGTCACCTGCGTCTTAAAGACAGCGAAGGAAGGCCACCAGGTCACGTTTCTCTTCGTTCGTGAGCTGCGTCTGGAGGACGAGGTTAAAGAACTCAACCGTGTCCTCAAGTGTCAGACACCGCCCGTCGTGCAGATACGGCGGGCTGTCCTTGATCCCGCGCAGTGTGAACGTCTTGATCGGGCCGTCGCCCGGTTCATCCTTCAGGAAACGCTCCAAGTGCAGGTCGTGCATCTTGTCGTCGAGGAAGAACGGCGCCGGATGACAGACGGCACACTGGGCTTTTCCCAGGAACAGTTGCTCACCCCGTTTCTCGCTCTCCGTCGCCAGTTCCGGATTCAACCGGCCGGTCACCGTCAGCTTCGGGGCGGGCGGGAAGTCGAGCATGTTCTGGAGCTGCGCCATGTGCGGGATCACGCTGCGGGGTAGCTCCTGGAATCCCTTCTTCATCGCATGCACCGGATCCCCGTTGAAATACGCGGTCCGCTGCTCGAATTCCGTGAAGTCCTCCACGGAACGCAGGCTCCGCTTCGAGCCGTGGATCTGCTGATTGAACATTCCGCGAAGACTGGTCGTATCCAGCCGGAAACGCCGTTCCTGCGGCCGGATGTCGGGCGATAGGTGGAACTGTCCGGCCGTATGACCATTCACGTGGCAATCGAAGCACGCCACTCCGAGCGAGGGCTGCGGCGACTTCCGGTCATCTGTCGAGTTGAACTCTTCCTGCGGCAGCGGGGTCAGCAGCAGCCTCAGTCCCTCAAGTTGCACCGGCGTCAGCAGGTCTTTGAACAGCTCGCGGAAGTTGTTGATCGAAACGACTTCGCCTCGCGACACGTCGCCCAGTTCGGGACGATTCTGCAGGAAGATCGCGGGCGGGAACTCGGGTAGAAACGCTTCAGGCAAATCGAACTCGACGTCAAAACGTTCAAGGCGGGGAAACATCTCGATCTGCATCTTCGGGAACACCTGTCCGCCGTTGGTATGCAGCGGATGCGGCAATGATGGATAAGGGAACACGCCCTGCTCCCGAATTTCCTTCGGAGTGAGCGACGCCAGTTTCTCCCAGGTCATCCCCTCCCGCAGCCGGGCCGTCGGACCGACGCACAGCGGCTTGCCGCGCGACATCGTCGCCTCTTCGTCGAACCTCGGTGTGAGGTCGTACCGACTGCCCAGGAGGCTTTGCTGGGCCTGCATTACCTGCGGCCGGGCGGCCGACTCCTTACTCATGATTTCATCGAGTGTCGTGAACGGCCGATCCGCATTCAGCGGATCGCGATAGAAGTCGAACCCCGTGATCGAACCACGTTTCGGCTGGTCGGCGAGGACCGGCGAAACAGGCGGCGCCTTCTGAGCCTTGAACACGTCCGCCTGGTCGTGGGCCGATTTCTTCTGCTCGGGACGAGACATCGGGGCCGGCGGCGCCATCCGCTGGGCATCTTGAACCGAGTCGCGAACCGGAACCGTACTGCGCGGGGCCTCCGGACGGTCGGCCGACGTCGCGGGCCGCGGCGCTGCCGCGGGACCTCTCGAGGGAGTCTGGCCATGCATCACGACAGCGCTGAAGCTGGCTCCCAGGATTGCCGCCAGACTCATAATGAACCGCATTGCTCGATCTCCGTTCAGAAAGCGGCGGCCAGCGACCGTCCGCCAGGGCCGTGAGGAACCACACCCGTCACAGCAACAGGCAGGCCAGACCACGACCGTCGTGGCATTGCGGTCCCTCCCTTCCAGTGTGCGCGAGGGGGTTCGACGGCTGCGACAGCTTCTTTGGAGCGACTCGGTTTTTCGCCCCGACGGCGTCGGACAGCTTGCGCCCGCCAGAAAAGGCACGTCAGTTGCCTTGAGGTCTCTCCCGACGCACGCAGGGCGACTTCACACCTTGATGTCTGTCCCGATCTGCCGCTCTTCTCAAGTTTCAGACGATGACACGTCGTCTCTGACCACTTCGATGAATGTCATGGTGATGTTCGAGCGACAATTCTCATTCTCCGCCTTCGTCGGCCTGAAGACGGAGGGCGTTCTCCCAGTCGTCATCCGCACTCCGATTCCCGTTCATCCGGACGCGGATCGCTGGTGGGGCGTCTTCACGGTCGACCGCACAACTGCAACCACGTTGGACGCTGGTAACGAAGTGTCGATTATCGATCAGAAGGGGGCGGAGCACCCCGCGATCATCGTCTGGCGGGAAGGCAATGACGTCTCCTTCCGCTGTCGATCGGCATTCCCCGTTCCGACAGGGGCCAGCAGGCACGCCACCCGAAGCACACGAGCATCCGCCTGAGGTCGTGCTGGGGGAAGAAGCCAACTGATTCGGAGTTGGGACACGGATCACCTCTACCGATCTACGTGTTGACGGCCATCAACTTCGTGTCGGTCTCCAGTTGAGTGTTCATCCTTCTCCGATAAGGGTCCTCAATTCAAGCGCATTGGCCGCGGCCGCCCCAAGGGCCGTGTTGTCCAAGATGCACCTTGCCGTTCATCCTGCCCGCGCCTCGCCTTGAAGATCGTCCGCGAGCCCCGCTGAGCGCGTCAGCCTCATAGCCGGAATCGTGCATCCGCGGCGACCCATGCCAGCGATCATACGACAGGCCGGGCCATCCGCCGGGACGATCGCTCCCCGGCACTGGAGTCGGATCGGCGGCGACTGGCGCGACCCGGTGCTTCTGGAGAAGTGAGTTGCTGACCTCATAAACCAAGTGGCATGACTCGCTCGCAGACGAGGTTGTCCGGACATTCAGATCACCTCCGGCACAAAGGCGGCTAGAGATCGATGGAGTGACGAAATCCCGTCCGCCCGCCAAGTCGAGAAAGGCATTGTGCCCTGGAATTGTTCGCGTTGGTCCAATGACGAAGCCTCGGGTCGTGATTGCGGCCGGTGTCTTCGGACCATCGAGATCCTCATCGCCGGAGCGCAGACCTCCAGCGCGCGAAGGGAGGCTCGACTGCCGCGTCACGTTGGCAATGCGGGCAGACGAAGCTGACGCGTGCGAGCTTTCCCGTCTTGAATGTCTCAACGGGAGAGCCGCAGACGCCGCATGCCCGCTTGTGGTAGACCTTCCAGTTCTTAGGCACGTCTGAACTCGAACGACAGATATTGTTTCCGGGGCTGGACCAGACGGCTTCGCTGGCCGCAAGCGAGTGCAATCGCTGCGGTGTACAACTGAGATGCCCGGCGGGGGCTTGGACCGGTTTGGGCCGTTTGTCCAGACGGTGGCATCGATCGACCAAGACGCCCTTCCCTCTCCCGCCCGAGCGGCTCTGTGTCTGCGCTGTGAGCGAACACTGTGGCCGGTTCGTGCCTTTCTCCGCACCAGCAGTGAGGGGGCTTTTTCTGGCGGTGGCGGACTTTAAGTGGCTGGCACGGGACGTGCTTTCGTCGTTCTCGTCCATTCCTTCCACTATGAGTTAGCGCGCGGTAGCTATGAAATCCGAGCGGCCGCACGTGCCGTCGCGAGTCCTCATCGAAGCGGTCTCCCCCCAGATCGATGGAGGGCTATTCCCTTGCAAGCGCACTGTTGGTGAAGCGGTTTTTGTCGAAGCGGACATCTTCACCGATGGACACGAAGTCCTTGCCGCTGCGGCTAAATATCGTCACGTCGGTCATGCAGAGTGGTCCGAGATCAGTCTCATGCCGGTCGTGAACGACCGGTGGTCCGCGACGTTTAGTGTGCAGCAGCAGGGCTGGTACGAGTACTCAATCACCGCATGGATCGATCCCTACGCCACTTGGCACCGCGATCTCCTGAAGCGCGTTGACGCTCAGCAAAACGTCGAAATTGAGCTGCGTGAGGGGGCGGAACTCATCAGACAGATCGCTTCGCGAGCGAACGAACCTGATCAGGAGTGGCTGCGTGGGCGCGCCGATCTTCTCACACAGGGGGCGATGCCGGCCCGGATTCAGGCGGCATCGGATGAGATCCTGAAGGTGATCGTCGCTCGGCACGTCGATCGTTCTTCTGGCCATACTTATGAAAAGACGCTGCGGATCTGGGTCGACCGCGAGCGGGCCAGGTTTGGATCCTGGTATGAGTTGTTTCCTCGATCGACATCGCCTCAACCGGGGGCGCACGGCACGTTGAATGATCTGGCGCGGCTGATCCCCTCGATCGCGGCGATGCAGTTCGACGTGGTGTATCTCCCGCCGATTCATCCAATCGGCCGGCATTACCGCAAGGGCCCGAACAACACTCTGAATGCTGGCCTGAACGACCCTGGGAGTCCATGGGCGATCGGCGGGCCCGAAGGTGGCCACAAATCGATCCACCCGCTGCTCGGAACGCTCGACGACTTCGATGAGCTGGTTGCGGTTTGCGCAGTCCACGAGCTCGAGATCGCGATGGACATCGCATTCCAGTGCTCGCCAGACCACCCGTACGTCGCGGAGCATCCGCAGTGGTTCAAGCATCGTGTCGACGGATCCATCAAGTATGCGGAAAACCCCCCGAAGAAGTATCAGGACATCTACCCGCTCGATTTCGAATGCGATGACTGGCAGAACCTGTGGAACGAACTGCTGAGCGTGGTGCAGTTCTGGTGCGAACGTGGCGTGCGAATCTTCCGGGTCGACAATCCGCATACAAAGCCTTTCCGGTTCTGGGCTTGGCTGATCGCGGAGATTCAGAAGGACTACCCCGAAGCGATCTTTCTGGCAGAGGCGTTTACACGGCCCAAGTTGATGAAGTACCTGGCGAAGGCCGGCTTCACGCAGTCCTACTCCTATTTCACCTGGCGAAACTCTCGCCGGGAAATCATGGAGTACTTCCAGGAGCTCACCCGTCCGCCGGTGATCGACTTCATGCGGCCGAACCTGTTCGTCAATACTCCCGACATTCTGCCCGAGTACCTGCAGCACGGAGGCCGAGCTGCCTTCCAGATACGGCTGGCGCTCGCGGCCACGCTGGGGGCTTCCTACGGCATCTACGGCCCCGTCTACGAGACGTTCGAGGCGACCCCCCGTCCGGGCAGTGAGGAATACATCGACAACGAAAAGTACGAGCTGAAGCACTGGAACTGGGACCAGCCGAACGTCTTTCGCGAATTCATCACCCTGGTGAATCGCATCCGCCGTGAGAATCCCGCGCTGCAATACGACCGTTTTCTGCGGTTTCACGAGACTGACAATGAGCAGATCGTGTTCTTCAGCAAGGAGTCTCCGGATCGATCAAGCGTCGTGTTTGTCGTTGTGAACGTTGACCCATACCACGTCCAGGCCGGGAATGTGCGCATTCCACTCGCACAGTTCGGCCTTGATTCCCGCGATGCCTTCCAGGTTCAGGATCTTCTGACGGGGGCTCATTTTCTCTGGCGGGGCGAAGCCAACTACGTGTCGCTGAATCCGGAGAGTAACGCGGTGCACATCCTGCGATTGCGGAAGAAGGCCCGGACCGAAGCGGACTTCGACTATTTCGTCTAATTGAGTCGTGATCTGAAGGATCGACGAGTTGACCGGCCAGGAAGAGAAAGCGACCCCATCGACGCCAGCCGTCCGCTGGTTCCAGGACGCCGTCTTCTACATGCTGCCCGTCCGGTCATTCGTTGATGCCAATGGCGACGGCGTTGGAGATTTCGAGGGGCTGATCAGTCGTCTCGATCACATTCAGGACCTGGGCGCAACGTGCATCTGGCTTCTTCCATTCTTCCCGTCGCCGCTCCATGACGATGGCTACGACGTTACTGATTACCGGGACGTGCGATCGACGCTCGGCATAATGGGAGACGTCCGCGGCCTGATCGACGAAGCGCATCGCCGTGGACTGCGCGTCGCGGCCGAGATGGTCATCAATCACACCTCGGACGAGCATCCGTGGTTCCAGGCATCCAGAGCGGCGCCCGTTGCTTCAGCACTTCGGGATTTCTACATCTGGAGCGATCGGCCTGATCGCTTCGGAAGCGAGTCGCAGCGATCGAACTGGACATGGGATCCCGTCGCTGGGCAGTTCTACTGGCATCGATTCAGCTCCCATCAGCCCGATCTGAATTACGACAATCCTGCCGTCATCGAAGAGATTAAGAAAATCCTTCGTTTCTGGGCCGAAGCCGGAATGGATGGGCTGTGTCTCAACGGCTCGGCTTACCTGGTCGAGCGCGAGGGGCGGGGTTTCGAGAATCTGCCGGAAACGCACAACGTCCTCCGTCAGCTTCGCCGGAGCGTCATTCGCGACTACCCCGATCTCATGCTCCAGGCGGGAGTCAGCGCCTGGCCAGAAGTGGCCGCCAGCTATTTTGGCGATGGGGACGAGTGCGACATGGCGCCTCATCTGGCGCTGGCCCCGCGACTCTTCTTCTCGCTCCAGCAGGAAGACTGCAGGCCGCTCGTCGAGTTGCTGTCGCGGACGCCCACTCCACCCGCCGGTTGCCAATGGGTGACGCTCCTCCGCAATCACGATGAACTGACCCTGACGCTGGCGACCGATGAAGAACGGGACTACCTGTTCACGGAATACGCAGTTGAGTCGTCCATGCGCCGCAACGGCGGCATCCTGCGACGTCTCGCGCCTCTGGCAGAGTTCAATCGCCGAAAGGTCGAGCTTCTTTACGGCCTGCTGCTGGCGCTGCCTGGCGCTCCCGTCATCTACTACGGGGACGAGATCGGAATGGGAGACAATGTCTTCCTGAGCGGACGCGCCGGCGTCCGCACCCCGATGCAATGGACGGGCGACCGGAACGCGGGCTTTTCAAAAGCCGATCCTTCCCGACTGGACGCCCCGGTCGTATCCGATCCGCTCGGCGGGCATCAGGCGGTCAACGTCGAAGCTCAGCAGCGGGACTCGTCCTCACTCCTGCACTGGCTGCGGCGGCATATCGCTTTGCGAAGAAGCCATGTTGCGTTTTCGCGAGGCTCGATCGAGATACTAGAACCGAGTGCCGGAGCGGTGCTGTCGCTGATTCGAAGAGCGGAGCTGCAGGGAAATGGCGACGAGGCACAAACCGTTCTGGTCGTCGCCAACCTTGCGAGAACAACGCAATCTGTCCGCCTCGATCTCAGCGGGTATCAGGGACTGACACCGGTGGAGATGCTGGGCGGATCCTCCCTGCCGCGGATCGAAGACTCGCTCTATCACCTGACACTTCCGCCCTTCGCCTTCTACTGGCTCCAGCTGGAGCGTGAGCCGCGGCGTTACACGCGACTCGTGGAAAGCCAGGTCGAAGCAATCGCGCGAATCCCGGTGATCGAATGGGATGGTAATCCCGACAGCATCTGGTCGAAGAAGCGGCTGGCCCAACTGGCAACGAACATCCTCCCTGACTTTCTCAGGTCGCAGCGCTGGTTCGGGGGAAAGGCGCGTTCTCTTGCGTCAATCGACATCGTGGAAGAAGGAGTCATTGTCAACGAAGAGCAATTCGCAACGCGCCTGCTATTGCTGAAGGTGGCGTTCACGGATGGCCGAGAGGATCTTTACACGCTGCCAATCGCGGTTGTTCAGGGAGAGCCCGCGGCGCAGCTGGCTCGGGCGAAGGGGACCAGCATCATCGCCCGCCTCGCGCACGAACGAGTGGAGGCGATCCTGATCGATGCTCTGGCGACCGACGCTTTTCCGCGCGCGATCCTGGAATCCATCCGTCAGGACCGGGAGTTCAACTTTGAAAACGGAGTTCTCAAAGCGCAGTCCACTTCCGCCTTCGCACGGGTCTCAAGCGACCGCATTGAGTCGCTGCGGGTGATTCAAGGGCCGGCCACGTCGAGCAACTCCTTTGCCTTCTTCGGACGGCAGCTGCTTTTCAAGCAGTTCCGCCGCCTTGAGGCGGGGGTGAATCCGGATGTCGAAGTCGGTCTGTACCTGACGGAAAATCACCATTTCAAACGTACGCCGCAGACGGTTGGCGTGCTCGAATACCGATCCCGTGGAGAAGACAGGGCGTTCACGTTCGGAATCGTCCAGACCCTCGTTCCCAATCAGGGTGACGGCTGGAGCCACGCCTTAAGTGAGTTGAGTCGTTACTACGACCGCGCTTCCGCGCGGATGTTTGGTCCTGACGTGGTGGCACCCGATCCGCGATCGGTGCTGGCGCTATCGGCCCTGCCCCCCTCAGCCACTGCGCTCGAAGTCATTGCAGGTTACATTCGATCGGCCGAGACACTCGGGCAGCGCACCGCGGAAATGCATCTAGCCTTCGCGGAGGGGACAGCCGCCGATTTCGAGCCGAGTTCTTTGACCGCTGCCGATCTGGATTCCCTCGCGAAAGAGCTCGAGTATCAGACGTCCGTTGCGATTCCAATGCTGAACACGTATCTGCCGACACTACCAGCGGAGATTGAACAGGATGCGAAACGACTCTTGTCGGAGGGGGCTGGCGCTCTCGAACGCACACTCGCTGCCATGCAAACGGTCCCGCAGGGGATGAAGACGCGAATTCATGGCGATTATCACCTTGGTCAGGTCCTGTGGACGGACAACGACTACGTCATTCTCGACTTTGAGGGGGAACCGACACGGACCGTTGACGAGCGACGTGAGAAATTCTCCCCGCTGCGTGACGTCGCAGGCATGCTGCGGTCTTATCACTATGCCGCCTATGCCGGTCTCTTCGCCTTCACCGAAGACCAGCCGGACGACCTGCGCCGTCTCGTTCCCTGGGCCGAGCTTTGGCAACAGTGGGTCTCCGCAGCGTTTCTGGCTCGCTACAGGCGCGTCGCTGCTCAAGGCTCGTTCCTGCCGCCTGATGACGGCGACTTCGGCCGCCTGCTGAATGGGTACATGCTGGCGAAGGCGCTGTATGAGCTGGCTTATGAACTCAATAACCGGCCGGACTGGGTCCGCATTCCGCTCGGAGGCGTCCTGCAACTGCTGGGACTGGCTGACACGAGCATGAGAGGCCATCGATGAGCACCGCGCAGCTGACCGATTTCGACCTCCACCTTTGGGGAGAAGGGAACCTTCTTCGCTCGTACGAAAAGCTCGGCGCACACCCGGCGAATGAAAATGGAGTGCGTGGAACCAGGTTCGCAGTCTGGGCGCCGAATGCCGAACGTGTCTCCGTGATCGGCGACTTCAATGCCTGGAACCGCGGTCAACACCCCCTCCAGGCCGTCGGAGTCTCAGGCATTTGGGAAGGCTTTATTCCAAATGTCAGGCAGGGCTCCTGTTACAAGTACGCCATCGATTCCTGCCTGAACGGCTTCCGGGTCGACAAGGCCGACCCCTTCGCGTTTCATGCGCAGCTCCGGCCGGAAACAGCGTCAGTCGTCTGGGACATCGACGGCTACGAGTGGAAAGACGCCGAATGGCGGAGGCATCGCGGCGACCGACAAGCGACTTCGTCTCCGATTTCCGTCTACGAGGTTCATCTGGGCTCATGGCGGCGTGGAGCGGGCGGTCGCTGGCTGAACTATCGAGAAATTGGCCCGCTACTGGCGGAATACGTTCACGAGATGGGGTTCACTCATGTGGAACTGCTGCCCATCACCGAACATCCATTTGACGGCTCCTGGGGCTATCAGACGACCGGCTACTTCTCGCCCACAAGCCGGTTCGGCACGCCGCAGGATTTCATGTTCCTCGTCGATACTCTCCATCAGAGAGGCATCGGCGTCATTCTGGACTGGGTGCCTGCTCACTTTCCGCGTGACGAGCACGGATTGGCTTACTTCGATGGCACCCATCTCTTTGAGCACGCTGATCCGCGGCGAGGTCAACACGCGGATTGGGGAACCTTCGTCTACAACCTGGGCCGGCCGGAGGTCTCGAACTTCCTGATCTCCAACGCCCTCTTCTGGCTTGACCGCTATCACATTGACGGTCTGCGTGTGGACGCCGTCGCTTCCATGCTCTACCTCGACTACTCGCGGCAGCCGGGGGAATGGACGCCGAATCGTCACGGCGGACGAGAGAATCTGGAAGCAATCGACTTCCTGAAACGGCTGAATGAGAAAGTCTACGCTGAATTCCCGGATGCGATGACCATCGCCGAGGAATCGACAGCCTGGCCAGCGGTCTCGAAGCCCACATACGCCGGGGGCCTTGGATTCGGCTACAAGTGGGACATGGGCTGGATGCACGACACGCTGGCCTATCTGCAGCTTGATCCGGTTCACCGCAAGCATCATCACGGCGCGTTAACGTTCCGGCAGCTGTACGCATTCACCGAGAACTTCATGCTGTCGCTGTCGCATGATGAAGTGGTCCACCTGAAGCGGTCACTGCTCGAGAAAATGCCCGGCGACGACTGGCAGAAGTTCGCCAGCTTGCGGCTCCTGTTTGGTTGCTTATTCGCCCAGCCCGGAAAGAAGCTGCTTTTCATGGGAGGTGAGTTCGCCGACAGGAAAGAATGGAACCATGATCAGGCGCTCGATTGGCAGCTGCTTGAGTCCCCGCTGAATCGCGGGATCTCGCGCTGGGTCCGCGACCTCAACACGCTCTATCGCGGCGAAAGCAGCCTACATCAATTCGACTGCGACAGTCGCGGTTTTGAATGGATTGACGCGAACGATGCCGAGCACAGCGTCTACAGCTTTTTACGCAAGAACGAGAGAACCGGCGACGACATCCTCGTTGTCCTCAACTTCACGCCGGTGCCGAGGCAAAACTACACGGTCGGGGTGCCGCGCGGTGGGACCTGGCACGAGATCCTGAACAGCGATGCAAAGCTCTACGGCGGATGCGAACAGGGCAACCTCGGGGGAGTCGCGGCAGCGCCCCTTTCGCGTCACGGCCGGCCTTACCTGCTTAACATCACCGTCCCGCCTCTGGGCATGGTGATGTTCCAGCAGCGGCGCGAGGAAAAGGTCACGCCGACGTTTGGCCCGCATTCCCCGACTCATTGAGGCGACGGATCAGTCGAGCGATCCTCTCCTCGAGGTCGGAGATGGTGTCGGCCGGGACCGCGCAATCCACGTCGTGGACATGCCAAAACTCGATCTGGCCCAAGTACTCTGGAAACAGCCGCTCGATCATTACGCGATGCTCGGCTTCCTTGACGGCCACCACGAGGTGGGCACTGGCCAAATCGTTGCCAGTCACCTTTCGAGGAAATCGCTCCTCGTCCGGCTCTTGAATACCCAATTTGGCGCACGCTGCCACAGTGTGCTGAGAAATCGGTCCGGGATTCTGCGGTGTCGGATCCAGCCCGGCTGACTCGGCGCGCCAGCCAAGCCCATGCTTCACGGCGAGCTCGTTGAACAGCTTTTCCGCAAAGCGACTGCGGTAGTAATTCCCTGTGCACAGAAACAGAACTTGCTTCAACACGAACTCCTGCAATTCCTCGGACGGTGGACCGTAGACAATCCGCCGCGAAGGCTGCCGGAGTCAAGAGCGAATCATATCAGGTCTGAGACGTGGTCGCCTTTGAAAAAGCTGCACAGCTCTGTATTCACGCGGACCGCCGCCTCTCGCTGCACCCAGTGCGAAGCTTCTTCGGTCCCAACCAGCCGGCCCTGATCGCAACGTGCATGCGACTCTCTCACCAGGCCGAATTGGAGCGCCAAATCGCGTCGGCCGAACAAGACGAGTGTCGGAAGTGGGACCCGCCTGGGAAGCGCATGCGTTCGTAGTATCGATCCTGCGCGGTACCAATTCAGCATCGCCGTCATTGCTCCGGGCTCAGCCCGCGCGCACGCCAGCTCATCGAGCTCACTCCTGCTGAATGACTCCGCGAACGCTGGTGACCTCACCAGCCGCCGCAGAATCTACTCAGTCTCGCGCTGAGGATCGCCTCCGGAAGCCATGGAATTTGAAACATTGCCGCACACCAGTTGCGGCATAGCTGTCCGCGGATGGCGCAATGCGTAGCCTTTGAAAACTGCTGGCTGCGGCGCGTTCATCACGACGAGCTTTTCAACGGCATGCGGTGTCCGTGCCGCGAGGCGTCAAGCGACAACCCCGCCTCCGTCATGTCCGATCACGTGAAATCGGCTTCGGCCACGGCAGCGTGCGAGTTCGATGACGTCGTCGGTTGATCGAGATCAAAAGCCCGCAACTTTCGCGGTTCGTCGCTCCTGCCGTAGCGGCGCTGGTTCCATGGGACGACCCACAAGCCGTTCGCCGCCGGGGCGGGTGGCTGGTGCTTCCAACTCCACCACAAGTCCGGAAATCCATGCAGCAGAATGACCACGGCCCCATCGTGCGGTCCGCATTCCATGACCTCCAGGTTGATATCTCCGAACTGTTCGAGGCGGGCGAGCCAAGGGCGGCCATCGGACTCATATGGTTGGTCGCCGTCACACTGGACCTGTCGGATGGACGGGCGTGATCGCCGGTTCGCCGCGCATGGTCCGGATCTGATCGCGGATCCGCTCGAGTCTGGCTGCATTCATGGAATCGACTTCAATCTCCAGAATCGTCGGGGCCGACATCGATGCGCCCGGGTCGACGACATCAGGCACCTGTGGAGGCACACTGATGATCAGTTCCATCCACGGATGTTTGTTGTCCTCTCCACTTCGCTGGTTCGGATCCACCAGCCAGACTTCCTCGGCGGAGCAGATTCGCTCGCGAGAATGCTCGGTGAGATCGCTGGCCTTCATTCGCTGGATTGGCATTGATTCCTTCCGTGTGCTTCGCGACGGCCCAAGACGACAACGCATTGACCGGGCAGAATGATCTCGTCGTGTTCCAACCGGACGTCGTCTTTCGACGCGAGCAGGACCGTTCGGCCTTCGCTCTGCAACGGGATCGTTTGTCTGGCCGCTGACAGGTTGCAGAGGACGCTCACGTTGTCGCGTTCCAACACCAGCCAGGATCGCTGCGAGTCAAAGCGGACGTCGACCCGGTCGAGCCGTCCCGACGCCAACGCCGGCAGCTCCCGCCGCAGCCGGATGAGTGCACGATGCCACTCCAGGATCTCCGCATGCGCTGGTCGCTCAATTTCATCCCACTTCAGACGAGAATTCACATAGGTCGACTCCTCGGTTGGGTCAGGGACATCTCCCGCACTCCAACCGAATGAACCGAACTCCTGAATCCTGCCTTTCCGGACGGCCGCCGCGAGCTCAGGATCGTCGTTGAAGTCGACGAAGTATTGGAACGGCGACGACGCTGCCCACTCTTCTCCCTGGAACAGCATCGGCACGTATGGCGACAGCAGTATCAGGGCCGCGCCGATCTTCGTTCGATCAAGATCAATCAGGTGGCTGATGCGGTCGCCTCGAGCTCGGTTCCCTAATTGGTCGTGGTTTTGCAAAAAAGCGATGAACCGCGAGCCGCTCAACCCTTCCGGCGCGCGGCCGTGAACCCTCCCGCGTACCTCAGAATACCGTCCGGCGTAGACGTAAGGCTGCTTCAGAGCCGCCGCGAGATCCTCCATCGTTCCGAAATCGGCGTAGTAGCCTTGGCGCTCTCCGGTGAGCACGCTGTGCACCGCATGATGAATGTCATCGCACCACTGGGCTCCGAGTCCGAATCCACCAATTTCTCTCGGACGCACGATCCGCGGGTCGTTCAGATCACTCTCGGCAATCAGTACAAAATGCCGGCCGAGCTGGGCTTCGAGTGATTCGACTTCAACGGCCAACTCCTCGAGCACGTGTGTCGCGGAGAGATCAATGATGGAATGAACGGCGTCCAGACGCAGACCATCGATGTGATAGTCGCTTAGCCACATCAACGCATTTTCGATGACGAACCGCCGCACCTCGTGGCTGTACGGTCCATCGTAGTTAAGCGCCGATCCCCAGGGCGTCTGATGCCTTTCGCTGAAGTAAGGGCCGAACCTCGGAAGGTAGTTTCCGGACGGCCCCAAGTGGTTGTAAACCACGTCCAGAACGACCGCCAGCCCCTTGGCATGACAGGCATTCACGAATCGTTTCAGCCCATCGGGACCTCCGTACGAATGTTGAGGCGCGTAGAGCGACACGCCGTCATAGCCCCAGCCGTAGCGTCCCTGGAATTCCGCGACGGGCATGATTTCGACATGTGTGACGCCCAGCGCGACAAGATGATCGAGCTTATCGACTGCCGTGTCGAAGGTTCCTTCCGGAGTGAACGTGGCGATGTGAATTTCGTAGATCAGGGCCGCCGAGAGCGGCCGTGGCTGCCAGCGCGTGTCAGTCCATTCAAACGATTGGTGGTCGACGATTCGCGAGGGCTGATGCGGTCCGGACGGCTGCCACTGGGACCGTGGATCGGGGAACGGGCCTTCGCCGTCGACCATGAACCAGTAATCGGTCAGGGGGGCGAGACCAGGCCCGGAATCGGACCACCACCCTCTCTGATCCCGCTGCATCGGGCGCCGCAGATCGCCAATGAGGATGTGAACTTCACGAGCCTTCGGCGCCCACACCCGGGGCACAAATGCCTTCTGTGCAGAGGCCAAGCCAGCTTGGATCGATAACTTCATATCCGCTTCCTCTGAAGCGGCCGTCAGACTTGTCGCCGGCATGACTTCTCAAAGAGCTATTGGTTTAAATCGCCCGCCGAGCGGTTCAGAGGGCGTCGCAAGGTCGACACAGCTGCTATTTCGCAGCCTGATCGTCGTAAGGCGACCAGGCGATTGGTTCTCCCGGGGGAGAAGCAGCCTTGATTTCACCGCTCCGTTGCGCGGCCAGCTCGCGTTCCAGAGAAGCCACTAGCTCCGCGTCGCGGTCGTGCCCTTCGGGCTGCTTCTCTTTCTGTCCCTGTGTCGCCAGGACTTGGGAAGCCGGATCGTCAACGTATTCCCATTGTTCCCCTTTGGGCCACGGACCTTTTCCCTTGTTCCAGGGCCCGCGCGCTTCTTCGCCACCTGACATATTGAAGTAGGTATGTGTGAACCGCAGATCGCCCTGCAGGATTCCCGGAGGAAAGTTAGGTTGGATCGAATCCAGAGCCGCCGTGAACTGCTGAAAGTGAGCGATCTCGCGAGTCATCAGAAATCGCAAGGAGTCCTGAACCAGCGGGTCGTCGGTGAATTGAAGAAGGTTCTCGTAAACAAGCTTCGCTCGAGACTCCGCTCCAATGTTTGAACGGAGATCAACCGTCAGATCGCCATTCGCGTTCACGAATGCGGCGGTCCACGGAATGCCGCGTGAGTCCGTGAGCATGGGACCACCGCTCGACTCCAGCAGGAAATGAGGGTTATCCATGCACTGGGCAATGACGTCTTCTTTCTTCGCTCCCCGTGCTCCGATCTGGGCGACCAAATTGCCTTCGGCCGCCTCTTTGAGCTCGCCGTTCACCCCGTCGAGGAGCATCGTGATCAGTGCCCCAACGATTTCGAGGTGGCTGAACTCCTCAGTCGCAACGTCCATCAGCAGGTCGTACTTGTCCGGATAGGCTCGGCGACAACCAAATGCCTGGATGAAGTACTGCATGGCCGCCTTGAGTTCCCCATTTGCACCCCCGAACTGCTGCAGGAGGAGATTCGCGAACCGTGGATCCGGCTTTGAAACCCGGGCGTCGAACTGAAGATCTTTGATGTGCTGAAACATTCTCGTTCTTTCGTGAGAGCTGGTTACCACTGACCCGGCCGGCAAAGCGTCGAATCACGTGTTCAGGAGAGTCCGGAGACCACAGAATGACTTCGGACGCACTGATCAGGATGGAGGCCGTGCTTGTGCGCCAAATGAAGATGGGGCCGCCGGCCCGATGATCCGCGTATAGTTCCCAATAGCCGCGCCTCGCGCCCGTAACCAATTGACGAAAGCGAGGGCGTCACCCGTTCGTAATAGATCTGAAAAAAACGAAGTCGGGAAATATCGTGACGCCTGTCGATAGCACTCCGACTCGGTCGTTGCCCGGAACACTAGCGCGCCGCGGCGAAGCTCTTCGGAAGCGATCACTCGCGCGGGATGATCGTTCGTCCAGGCAACGGGTACTATTCTGGACATGGAGCCCCTCTTCGTAACGGTCCAACGTCCTCTGCCCACAACGGCAACCCGCCTCGGTCTACTCCATACATGCAGCCCGCGCGCCGCGCGCCTTCATGGCCGCCACTACTCGTCGCATCGAGGACGGGACGCGTCTGGCCGCGCCGAAGCGCCTCAACGGCATCTTCCGGCAAGGCCGCATAGGCACATTGATCCGGGCGGTCGACATGTGCCGCGCACCACCGCGGCTTGACGAAGAAGACGACGATGGTGCCGTTGACTATGCGGACAGGGGGGACCGTTGGGTTCATGTCGTAACGAGGTCAAGCGTGGGCGAGGGCGGCTCCGACGATCTACACGTAAGCAGTCTCTATGCCGTTGGCTCTGTACGGCAGCGTTCTGCACTGACGGAAGCGCGGTCTCACAAAACTCGTCGCCCAAGTGAGAGCCGATCACTCCCGAGAATGATTGGTCCGTCATCCCAGCCCGGATCGATTCATTGGCCGCAAGTCTCTCGTGCGCCAACTCCTGCCATGTCGTCGCTTCACAGACCAGCGAAGAGTGTGCGGCAGCGTACAGAAGGCGCTGGAGGCAATACATTTCTCGGCTACCGCGTAGCATGGCAGCATGTCACATGGTGAGAGTTCACGTCTTTGCCGAGCGGCGCTTGTTGCTTTTCGACACGCCAGAGTGGCTGCCGCGTGAGATCCGCAACCTAATACGCCCGAGCGGGTCGATTGGCATCGTTCGCTTGATGACGCGTTCGCCGCCAATCAGGAGTCCATGAACTCCATCACCTGTCACATGTCGAATCGGGTTGCGGGGCAGGAACGGCAGCGCCAGAGCGGCGCGACGGCAGCTGTTCGACGATCGTCAGCGACCCGCCCACCCCGTCCCCCGTCGCCAGCGGATGTAGGTGGGGACATCGTCCGACCTGTGGCTTTTCCGACGAGTCCCAGAATCTTTCGTTTTGTTGCTCTTTCCCGAATACGCTTTGGATGACTCGACGCCTTGAGGACTGCTCGCCGCGTTTCAGAACGCGATGACATCACAGATCGAGAAACCGACCATGGCCAGTCCAATTCACCAGGTGGGAAAAAACTCACTGCTATCGGCGCTCCCTGCAGATGAATTAGCGCGGATGACCTCTCGCCTGGAGCGGGTGCATCTCAACCTCAAAGATGTCATTTACGAACCAAATGGCCCGATCCCGTTTGTCTACTTCCCGCTCAGCGGTGTCGTGTCGCTCGTCGTCGTCATGGATGACGGGCTAATTGTCGAATGCGCCACTGTGGGAAACGAAGGTTTGGCAGGAGTTCCGATTTTTCTTGGGGCCGCGCGAAGCCCGCATCAAGCGTTTTCTCAAGTGCCTGGGGAGGCATTACGGATGACGGCCGACGACTTTCGTCGGGAGAGCCAACCATGCACCGCTCTTCACAACGTTGTCCAGCGCTACAACCAGGGCCTGATGAACCAGATGGCCTACTCGGTCGCGTGCAATCGGCTGCATTCCGTGGAAGAGCGGATGTGCCGCTGGCTCCTGATGACTCGAGATCGAGTTGGATCGGACCACTTTTCTTTAACGCAGGAGTTTCTGGCTCAAATGCTCGGAGTCCGCAGAGCGAGTGTCACGGTTGTGGCCGGCGTCCTGCAGAAAGCTGGCTTCATCGCCTACTCGCGGGGCCACATCTCAATCCTCGACGGCCCGCGGCTCGAAGCGGCCTCCTGTGAGTGCTATCAGATCGTTCAGAAGGAGTTCGAACGGCTGCTCGCATGACGACAACTTGTTCTGCGGGAAAGGGAGTGATCGACAGCAAGAAATTAGCTTTGCTGGGTTAGCCGGTTAGCCCGTCGCTCATGCGCTCCCGACGAGCGATCTTCAGGTTCACATCGTCGAAGCTCGCCAGAACTTCGACGACCGAACATCGTCATGGTTTGGACTGCGTCTCGAACGGCACGAGGACCTGACGTATGCGTCTCTGTCGGCCTCGATGATGTCAGAAGCAGCCGGCAGAGGTCATCGAACTGACACGCATGCTCGGCATCAGCGAGCCGACGTTCTATCACTGGAAGTAGTTCGCTGGCCTGGGGGTCGCTGAACTCAGGCGGCTCAGGCACCCACAGCGGATCGTCGTGCAACCATCCGCGCCGGCCCATTCGTGCAAAAACCCGGCGCAGGAAAGTGGTCCTCCCTTCCGGTGCGGCGCTGGATGCCCGCACTGCTTCGACGTGAGGCCAGCACTGCTCCGTCGCGGACGCATTCCTTGAAGCGTGACTGGCACGTGAACAGACGCACCGTCACACAGTTCGACTTGGTCCACTCCAACCTGATTCCAGTGGCCGAGCGAGTCGGCGACGATAATGTGGGTACACGGTTTCACTTGCGGGAGCGGCGGTCATCGAACATCCCCCAAACATCGTCTGGATCTGCGCCGACGATTTCGCGCCCGTAATGTGCGGGACGTATGGAAATTCCATCGTGCGGACGCCCGCGATCGACAAACTGGCCGGCCAGGGAGTTCGTTTCGAGAATGCGTACTGCACCTGCCCGCTCTCAACACCGTCGCGGCAGTCGTTCTGGACAGGCCGGTATCCTCGATCGATTGGCGTGACCTTATCGCCGACAGCCCTTCCGGACGACGAGGTGACACTTCCTTCCATGTTGCGGATAGCGGGATACCAGACTGCGGCGTTTGGAAAAACGCACTTCTACAGGCCGCAGCGAGACCAGTTCGACGTCAGTCTCGACTATCCCGACTACCGTCGCTGGTTCGCTGCGCAGGGCGGCGGCGTCAGTCCGTCGGTGAGGACGCTCGGCCCCTGGAGACCGTTTGGTGACCCCGCTGCCGTCTGGCTGAACAGCACCGCGCTCCCTTACGCAGCGACGGATGAGGCGATGTTCGGAACCTACCTGTCCCGTGGAGCGGCGGAGTTTCTCACGCACTCAGCGGCCCCTCCGTTCTTTCTGTACGTGAGTTACTTCGAGACACATTCACCATTCGCGTTCCCTGTCGAATTCGCCGGGCGATACAGCGCTCGTGACTTTTCAGCGCCCCAGGTGATCGACGAAGACCGGCGACAAGTTCCACCAGTGTTCCAGGAGCTCAACGAACGGGACGTTTGCGGGATCCAGGCCGCATACGCGACGTGCACGGAGTTCATGGACAAGAATGTCGGCATCGTGCTTGACGCGCTGGCAGCCACTTCACTTGATGAGAGCACGATCGTGTTGTTCACGAGTGATCACGGCTACCTCCTCGGCCAGCACGGGAGATTTGAGAAGCACTGCTGCTTTGAGGAAGCGATCCGGACTGCGCTGATCATGCGTCTCTCTGGACCGCAACGTGAAGGGCGGTCGACTCCCGCCACCGTCCAGATGATGGACATTGTTCCGACGCTTCTCGAGCTGTGCGGCCTGCCAGTCCCTGCAACGGTCCAGGGGCGCTCGTTCGTCCCGGTCCTTCAAAACCAGGCTCGCGAACACCGCGACACGGTGTTTCTGGAATATTCGGACAATGCCGAAGCGGCGATTATCTGCGGAGGTTGGAAGGCGATTTATTCCACGAACGCCCGACGCCGCAGGGACGGCTATGGACTGGAGTTTGCGCAGTCTGGTCCCTCAGTTCAGCTCTTCAACCTCGAGTCCGATCCGCAGGAGCAAGTGAACCTCGCTGCGAACGGCGCACATGCGCCGATTCTGAACGGACTCCTGCAACAGCTGGCACAGCACCTCGTCGCATCCGATCGCCGCGACCGGGCCGCCGGGCTTACGGCAATGGAGGATGTCTTTGCGGCGTGCCTCGAGCCCGTGGAACTCGTCAGGTGAGTTGAGGAGAGCTCGCACGGAAGGGCTTGGTCACATCGTTTTTTCCGGAACGTTGCGTCCGTCGTGGCACTGGTCATCATCTGGCAGCCCCGACCTATACGGCCCGCCTGAATGTCCGATCCGCAACCCCCAACTCCGCCGTCACGGAAGGTCTACCGCCTGAGCGTCGTGACGACGCGCATTCGGGACCTGCTGCTGGAAGCGACGAAGACGCAGTTCTGGGTGAAGGCTCTGTTTGTGCCCGACAAGGGACGCGGGACGGGCGGACACTGCTATGGCAACCTGGTCGAGCAGGACGACAACGGCGCGCAGGTGGCCAAGCTCCGGGCGGTGATCTGGAAGGCCGATCTGCAGCGGATCGAGCGGGTTCTCAGCGAGCACGAACTGAAGGATGCCCTCCGGGAAAGTATGGAGGTGTGTGCCTTGTGCGGCGTCCGCTTCCATCCCGTTCACGGACTCACGCTCAACATCTTCGAGATCGATCCGACGGCCGGGGAATCCCGCGTCGAACGCAATCGCCGCAACATTCTCGAGCAGATGCAGCGGGAAGGCCTGCTGCATCGCAACCGAGAGTTGTCCCTGGCGGCCGTCCCCCTCCGCATTGGGCTGATCACTGCCCCGAATTCCGCGGCGCTGGCGGACTTCGTCCATACGCTCAAGGCCTCGCCGTTTGCGTTTCAGGTGGTTCTGGCGACGGCCGCTATGCAGGGGGATGACACCG
This sequence comes from Vaucheria bursata, assembly GCA_032358265.1. NCBI lineage: Eukaryota > Xanthophyceae > Vaucheriales > Vaucheriaceae > Vaucheria > Vaucheria bursata. The sequence goes on from JAULBW010067569.1 coordinate 23,341, forward strand.
CCCGCTCGGTCGTCCAGGCCATGCAGGACCTTTCAACGCTGCCGCTGGACCTGATCTGCATCATCCGCGGCGGTGGCTCCCCGCTGGACCTGGCGTGGTTGGATGACCTGGGGATCGCGCGGGCCGTGGCCAACTGCCCGACGCCCGTCTGGGTGGGAATCGGTCACGAGATCGATATGGGCGTCCTGGACCATCTGGCCCATACCAGTCACAAGACGCCGACCGCGGTTGCCAAGGTTCTCGTGGAACGTCTGCAGGCGCTGGACGAACGGCTGCAGAGTGACTCGGAGAGGCTGCAGGAGATCTGCGAACGGCGGACCCTGCTGGCCGCTCGCGACGTCTCCCGCTTCGAGGAAGGCCTTCGGCAGGGTTCCCGGAAGCACCTGGAGATCCTCCTGGGGCGGTTCCTGCGGGCCACGGCACAGCTCGAAACGTCTCTCACGGAACATGGGGCCGACCAGGAATCCCGCTTTCGGCAGCGGAAGACACAGCTCGAGGAACGGACGCGGCGGATCGCCGAGCGAAAGCAGACCACTCTGAACCATGCCGCCCAGTCCCTGCTGCGCGGCACGCATGATCGCACTCAGGGGGCGGCGGACTACGTCAACCGCTGCGCTCAGGGGCTGGTGGAAGGGAGCCGCAAACAGCAGGACCTCTTCGAGGAGCGTCAGCGGAGACGCCTCGGGCAGCTCACCTCGCTGGTTCTACAACAGGTCCGCGACCGGTTCGTTCGACTGGTGAATACCGGAATACGCCTGCGGGACCGGGCCGAGCACCGGCTGACCCGGAATGAAGCAGAGATCGGCCAGGTCGCTCGCCAGGTGCAAGTGTCGACCGAAGTTCGACTCAGGACCAAGGCCCATGAACTCAGCCTCCTGCCGCGCCGGGCCCTGTCGGCCGGCCGACTCGTCGAGGAACGGGCACGGAACCTGGCCGAGAAGGGAAAACGTCTCGAGGCGCTGGATCCTGTGCGACTGCTGGAGCGGGGCTACAGCGTCACGCGGACCAGCGAGGGACGGGTCATCAAATCACCGTCGGCCGTTCGGGCGGGCGAGCACATCTCTACGCAGTTACGGGACGGCACACTGGTCAGCCGCATCCTGGACGCCACAGAGGAATCCCAATGAATGAAGATGAACCAAAGTCGATGTCCTACGAGCAGAAGGAACAGCGTCTGGACGAGATCCTGGGGCGTCTCGACCGCTCGGAAACCCCCATGGACGAACTGGCGGCCGAGGCCAAGGAGGCGGCTCAACTGATCATGTCGATGCAGGCAACGCTCAAATCGACGAAGACGGAGATTGCGCAGGTGTTCGCCGAGATGGAGAAGCAGCGGGAGGGGCTGCGAGACACGGGGCCGACATCGGGTACTGTGGACGTTTGACTCCTTCACCCTCCACTTGAGCTTCCCCCGCGTGGGACACGGTGACGCGAAAAGCCCGCCTGGCCCGTGCCATCTGGACCATGCACGGGATGGCAGAGCCGCAGCGGGATTTCATCAGTGTCCGAGTATAGAATCAGTGGATCTGACTGAACGGCGACAACTCGAAAGGGACCCGCCGGGAAGGAACTAAAATGCCACTGAGTTCAGCGGCGGCCAGCTCACCACCGGGCGTCGGACGGGCGAAGTGCGTCGTCCGCAGCTCATCGCCGCTGGCGATTCCACGCGCATTGTCGCGCGGAACGCCACCGCGCCCACTAGTGTTATTGAGGGATGCCGTTAGCGCTGGCCGTCGATGCCGAGCAGGAAGGCATGCAACGATTCGAGGCTTGCGGGCTTGACCATGTGGTGATCAAACCCTGCCTGGAATGCCCGTTGTCGATCCTCCTCCTGGCCATAGCCGGTCAAAGCCACTAGAACGGGGCGAGCACCGGGAATCGCGAGAATCCGCCGCGCCAGTTCGTAACCGTCCATTTTTGGCATCGCGATATCGAGGAAGGCCACTTCGGGCCGGAATTCCCGTGCAGTCGCGAGCGCGGAATAGCCGTCGTAAGCGGTTGATACTTCCTGACCTAGTCCCTTCAGCATGATTGAGAGGGTGTTGGCCGATGGTCGAACGTCATCGACGATCAGCACTCGTCTCCTCAGCGGAGGCGCATTCACGTGTGTCCGCTGACAAGTCTCGGGCCCGGAACTCGCCCCGTCGGGCGTTAACGCGGGAAGGCGGACGGTGAATTCGCAGCCTGCGCCGTCGGTGCGATTGGCGGCAGTCACTGATCCACCGTGGAGCTCCACAAGCGTTCGGACGAGGGTGAGTCCGATGCCAAGCCCACCATGAGACCTGTCCAGAGTCTGATCGACCTGGGAAAACATCTCAAATACGCTGGCGAGCATTTCCGACGGAATCCCCGGCCCGGTGTCCTGAACGGTGATAACGGCAATGCCCTCCTCAATGCCGGCGGAGACGCGGATCTGTCCGTCCCTGCCGGTGTACTTGGCCGCGTTGTGAACGAGATTGCCGAGCACTTGGACAAGCCGGCCGGAGTCGCCGATGAGCCGCGCCGGTTCCGGTGGAAGCTCGACCGTAAGGAGGTGCCCGCAGGCATCTACGAATGGGCGGACGCCTTCGATCGCGCCCTGCACCACGGTGGCGAGATCCAGGGACTCTTTTCTGAGTTCGATCTTTCCCCGGGTGATGCGCGATACATCGAGCAGGTCGTCGATCAGCCGGATCATCTGCTTGACCTGACGCTCCATCATCTCGCGAATTTCTGTCGCGGCCTGCGAATCGCCTTCGATCAGCGGCCACACCTGCAGTGCGTTGCTGATGGGGGCAAGCGGGTTGCGTAGTTCATGAGCGAGGGTGGCCAGAAATTGGTCTTTCCTGCGATCCGCATCGCGCAGCGCCTCAGCCGCCTCCTTCTCGGCAGTGGCATCCCGAAATACCTTGCCGAAACCCCGCAGGCGCTGCGCCTCGTCACGCAGCGCAACCGTCACGCCGTGTGCGAAAAAACGGACCCCGTCTTTCCGGACGTGCCACCGTGTGTTCTCCGCCCGCCCCGTCTTCGCGGCCGTCTGCAGTTCCAGCTGGGGACGGCGTGAGGCTTGGTCCTCGGGCGTGAATATGAAATCGGTGGTCAGCCCGATGGCCTCTGCCGGGGCATACCCGGTAATCCGCTCCGCGCCACCCTGCCATTCAATGATGCGGTCCTCCGTATCGGAAATGATCACCGCGTAGTCATACACGTTTTCGAGCAGCAGGTTCAGTCGCTCAGTCTTGTCACGGAGTTCGTCCTCGGCCCTCCTGCGATCTGTGACGTCGGAGACGGTTCCGACGAAGCTGGCCGGAGTTCTGGCGGCCCCTTCTCCCTCAAATGTCGCCAAGCCGTGGGCCTGGACCCACCTGGTCTCCCCATCCGGGCGATTAACTCGATACTCGACGAAGTACGACTTCGGATCGACTGTATTGATGGCCGCTTTGACCGCCGCCCAGACGCTCTCAGAATCGTCCGGGTGAATCAGCGGGCTGATCTCGCTGACGAGCCGCTCATGCCCTGAAAGCCCGTAAATATCCGCGTAGCGTTTGTCATAGGTGACGCGCGACGTGGCGGGGTCGATATGCCACCACCCCAGCCGGGCCGCATCCAGTGCAAGTTGGCGTTGGCGCGCGAGCCGCTCGCGCTCCTCTTCAGCCTGCTTCCGCTCAGTGACGTCGTAGAAGTAGCAAACGGCCCCGTGCCGGCCATTCGGCAGGGCAATCCGTTCTATTTTCCAATCATACGATTCGACTTGGCCAATGTCGGCTCGGCGCTCGGTCGCCGCTGGAGCCGCGTACGGGTCTCCCGTCTCAAGAGTATGCCGAAAGCGCGAGATCGTCTCGCTCGCAAAGGGCTCGGTCCAGATGATCCTGAGCACCTCGGCAAAGTCGCGCCCGATCAGCGGGCGGACTGTGCGAAACACTTTCTGCGCCGCCGTGCTGACATGCTGCAGGCGGAAATCCGAATCCACCACGTACACGCCGAATGGCGCATTTTCAATCAGGCTGACAAACGTGGCGGCCTGGCGATCCCGTTCGGCCAGCGCGTCACGAATCTGGTATTGGTGTTGCCTCGTCTTGATGGCTGCCAGAATCACGCTCGTTAGCGTCCTGACCCGGACGGGCTTTTCGACAAGCGTGACATACGGGCTGATGGCCTTGAGGTTAGCGGCCTGCAGGCTGTCTTCATGCCCAGGCGTCAGAACAATCAAGGGAATTGCCGACCACGCTGGTTGCTCCCTCAAGGCCTGCATGAGCCAGTTCATCTTGTCCCGCAGCAGAGCTTCTTCCGTGAGCAGGATGGCGCCACAACCTTCCCGCAGGCGGACCAGGAGATCGTGCAAATCGGGACATGCCAGTGAGGGAATCCCTGCGGCGACCAGGAATAAAACGGTGCGCTCAGCGTCCTTTGAAGGCATCAGCAAAAGAACGCGGCTTTCAGTATCCGTCGGTGTCACGGACGCGCGTCCCCCTGATCGGTTTCCGCACCGGGCGGCAGAAGTTCCGTACTGCCTTCGTAGGCGGGAACGCCGGTCATGATGCCGCTGAATTCACGGAGAGGGGCCCCGATCCGGAGACCCGTTGGTTCGATGCTGAGCTGCCGGATCGTCCGCTCGTGAGAGCCGGTTCGCTTCTTGAAAACACTGAGAGCCTGACGGATCTCGCCACGTGCTTCGAAGTATCGAAACAGAAGAACCGAGTCCGCCAGATAGCTCACGTCAATATCTCCGCCACCGCCCGTCAGAAGCATACCGTGCTGAGCGACAACCATGATCGTGACAACGCCCTTCTGATTTAAATATGCGAAAAGCTCATGCAGGTGCGTAGTGAGGTATCGCTCTTCTGGCATCGCATTCAGGTATCCATTGAGGCTGTCGATAACGACGACCTTGGCGCCCTCGTCGACTGATCGGCGGACTTCGTGCGCGAAGGCGCCAGGAGTCATCTCCGCAGGATCGACCTGTTGGACATGAAGCAGGCCGCTGGCAACAAATGCTCTCAGACCTCCCGTCCGCTTGATGCACAGCTTGTCCGACCGTTCGAACAGTGTTCCGAGCACCTCATCGAAAACGTAGACGGCTGCTTTCTGGTTCCGCTTCAGAGCATCTACCACGAACTGCATGGACACGGTTGACTTGCCGACTCCTGCGGGCCCGAGCATCAGAGTCGTGGTGCCGGCCGAAAGGCCACCATGCAGCATCTCATCCAGGTTCGGAACGCCACTCTTCAATACGTCTTCGCTGAAGCGGTCGTGATGCTCCGCTGCCACGAGTCGCGGGTGGACGAGCAATCCTCCCTGGGCAATTTCGTAGTCGTGGTAACCTTCTCGAAAGTCCGCCCCTCGGACTTTGGTCACGAAGAGGCGGCGACGCGCGGCTCCATACTCCGGCAGGTGGCGCTCCAGCACGATGGAACCTCCGACCAGGCTCTCCGGCTGAATTCCCGCAAACTGTGAGGTGCGATCATCAAGAAGCAATACGGTCGCCTCGCGATCCGCGAAGAACTCTTTGAGCGACAACAATTGTCGACGGTAGCGGAGTTGGTCTCCCGAGAGCAGTCGCATCTCCGAGAGACCGTCGAAGACCACGTGCTGGGGCTTGATGCGATCGACCTGCGAGATGATTTCTCTCGTCGTTTCGCCCAGCTCCGTATCAGCCGGATGGAATACCGATGTCTCCGACTCATTTGCCAGGTTCGCTGCTGAGCGGGTCAGGTCGCAGATCTCCAAGCCATCCAAGGTCCATCCATGCGATCGAGACGCGCTCTCGAGGTCGCGACGCGATTCGGTGAGAGTGATGTAGAGGCAGCGTTCATGCTCGGCGATTCGTTTCCGGCAGAATTGAAGGGCTAACGTCGTCTTTCCAGACCCCGGATCCCCTTGGATCAGGTAGAAACCTTCCCGCAGGTACCCCCCCATCAGTACGTGATCAAGACCAGGAACTCCGGTTGTGACTGCTTCCTTCGGCAGAGGATTGTCCGTCATGGAGAGGCTTTCGTCAGATGCGAACGGCGCGAAGTCCGGCGGCATCGCTTAATTTTGCGCCAGTTTGCGGATGAGAATAGCCGCCGCGACTCAAATTCGTCAGACGGGCGAACGATGGTCACGGAATTCAATCGCACGATCAACCGCACGCGGGCGCGATGGACAGCATGATCAGCATCAGCCATAATCGACTTTTTGTCCCGTGGCACCGCGAATCGCTGTAGAGCGAACATGCTGAGCGGACCGAGTCACTCAATGACTGGTCGTCGCGGACGGGCCTCGCCACGCTGGTTCAGCTCCGGTGACGAGAAGTGACGGATGGTCCGAACCCCTCGAGTGGTCGGCGAGGCCATGACGACCCGTTCTGGAAGGTCGGATTCGAGCACCTTCCTCACGTCGCAGGAAATCGGCGATATTCGGGATACTCCCCAATCTCGCCCGCCCCATGAAACGATTGGCCGGAGCACACCGCGGCCGACTCGGTCGTTTGTCGCGGATGACCTACCCCCTGACGCGCCTGCCACGCCCACACCGCCGTACATCTATCATTCACGAAATCCTCCGAGGTGGCGATTTCGTCGCAGATTCGTCCGATTCCATCAGCAACCTATGGATATTCCGAACTCGCGACTCCGTCCACAGCACATCCTGTTGGACGGCAAAGCGGGGGGAGTCACGGACCTCAGCGAAGACACTGGACTGCTGCGAGACGTCGCTTCTGCAACTCGGGTTGTCGCCTTTCTCTGGCCGATCAGCTGACTGGAGCCAATGGTTTGGTCCACAACTCCCTCGTCGTCCCAGGCGATGGCGCCCCGGTGATGCCGCTTACTGCAAATCGTCGAATCTCGAATGAAGTATCGCTAGCACGGCTTCAGCCGTTGATCCCCAGTCGGCATACGGGCCGATCAAGCACAGTTCCGAGTTCGCCGCAGCGGCGGCGTTCGTCAGAGAGGCCCCGGCGTGAGGCAGTCGGTGGCGCTCCAGGCGCCTCAGCCGCGCGCAAACGGAGATTGGTCAAACCTGTCATGCAGATCCGCGCAGTCACGGTAGATCCGCGCTGCAGCGGCCAGCGCCTCCGCATCCCACCCGCCGCTTAGTAAGGCGATTGTCGACACCCTGATCCGGCCGGCGGCTTCAATGTCGTAGGGCGTATCTCCCAGCATCAATGTCCTCGTGGGGGCGATTTCCAGTTTCTGAATAGCCGCGAGGAGGATATCGGGGTCGGGTTTGGAACGATCCGCGTCGTCCGATGACGTCTGGATGTCCACCAGGCTTTGGATTCCGATGATCTCCAAAAGAGCACCCATCTCATCCCTGGCGGCGGACGTTGCGATGCCGAGCGCCAGCCCATCATCCCGCAATCTCGCGACCAAGTCTTTGCTCCTGGGGAAGGGGCGGAGCGTCGGTAGATAGGCGGACTGGAAGATCTGTTTTCGTCGATTCGCGACCTGCTTACCCAGTCCGCGTACGTCAGACAGCCCTGCCACCTCTGACAGAAGCTTGTCACCACCCTTCCCGATCAGACGTCGAACGCTCGCAAAATCGGCGTTGAGGTCGAACTCGTGCAACGCATCGCACCAGCTGTGGGCGTGGGCATCGTTGCTGTCGATGAGGGTTCCATCGATATCGAGAAGAACAGCTGCGTATCGGCGCATGGGAGCAAGGGTGGTTTGGGTAGCCGACTCATCTTAAGACAGCAGTCCACGTGCACTAGCCCCCTTCTCGGAACAAGCCTGCCCTCGTCGGTCCACCGCGTTCCGATCGACCGAGAGCTCACGCTCCCGCGGTGGGATGTCCAGGGCAAAACTCCATTGCCCTTGATCAAGAAGGAATGGGTGCGAGCGCCCCCTAGTTCGCCGGCAAACCAGGATTAGGATCGGCTGATCCTGATACCAGCGGCACCCGGGAGAATCCGAATAGACTGCGCCGACAAGAACAACGGGATAATGTGCCATGAACATCGGCGTTCACGCTGCTCACGAACTCTATTCGCCGGCTGATTTGCTCTCGTACTTCCGCGACGCGTCCGCAGCCGGGATCCGCTACGGGATGTGTTCGGATCATTTCCACCCGTGGAGCGAGCGTCAGGCCGCGAGCGGATTCGCGTGGAGCTGGCTCCCCGCGACGCTGCAGGCGACGCAGATGACGCTCGGCACGGTCTGCGCGCCGGGCCAGCGCTACCATCCGGCAATTATCGCCCAGGCAGTCGCCACAATCTGCGATCTCTTTCCGGAACGACTCTGGCTCGCCCTGGGGAGCGGTGAGTTTCTCAACGAATCCATCACCGGTGATCCGTGGCCGCATAAAGTTGAACGTAATCACCGTCTCATGCGCTCAGCGGAAATCATGAGGGCGCTTTGGCGCGGCGAACGGGTGTCTCACGCTGGAGCCGTCCAGGTACGGGAAGCGAAGCTGTATACATTGCCGAAGACCCCTCCGCTGATCTTCGGTGCCGCGCTGACCGTCGAAACTGCCGGATGGGTCGGCTCGTGGGCGGATGGCCTGATCACGTGCGGAAATGAAACAGACGCCCTCAAAGAGGCCATCGACGCTTTTCGCCAGAACGCTGGAGCCGGCAAACCAGTGAAGCTTCAGATTGCCGTCTCGTACGGCCCAACTTTCGGCGAAGCCCTTGCCGCAGTGCACCGACGCTGGCGGCACTGCGGCCTGTCTCGGAATCAGTTGGCGCTGTTGCCCACTCCTTGGTCCTTTGACGCGGCGTCAGCGGACCTTTCACTCTCCGATCTTCAAGGCAATTGCTTCTGCACGGACTCTGTATCACAACTTGATGAACTGCTCGGCCAATTGACCGAGCTCGGCATCGACACGGTTTACTTCAATGACTTGAGTGATGACCGGGGCCCATTCATGGAATTCCTGAAATCCCGCCCTGCTGATCTGGGGGAAAGACCGACGGCGGAGGCCCGCTTCCCCTGAAGGCCGCTCCCCATCAATTTGCCAGTCCGCCTCCGCGGCCGGTCGTACAATTCCATCCGCCGCGTCGGCAAGCCTCGGCTCGCGGCGGATGGCCCTTCTGTGACCGGGTGGTTCACCTGGCCGCTCCTGAATCGCCACTGCCGCAATGACGTCCTTGCATGCTCCTACCAACAGAGACACGCGCCCCATGGTCGAAAACGATGACCTGACCGGCCAGGCGCCGGGACCGCTCGATTGGATGTTTGATGGCGACGGACGAAAATTCGCCGCGGACTACTACCTGAAGCGACCTTTCGCCAAGGCCGGCTTTAGCGCAGCAATTCGCCATCTCGCGAATATGTCAGTCGTCGGCGAACTTCTCGATCGCTCCGGCGCTGACGTGATTGTCGGTCATCTGGGCAAGTTGCGTGACGACACGGTCCGCAGCATTGCGGACGCCCAGGCCGCGATGTCAGCCGGATTTACCATCGGCATTCGTCACGCCCAGAAGATTCATACCGGTTTGAACCGCCTCGCCGGCCAGTTTAAGGAGGCACTGGGGGGCGATGTCGACGTTCACGTGTATTGCACTCCCGGGGGCCGCGCGGGATTCGGATGGCACTACGACCCCGAAGAGGTATTTGTGCTGCAAACGGTCGGCAGCAAGACGTGGAAACTCCGGAAAAATACGGTGAATCCCTGGCCGCTGATGGAGAACATTCCTCGCGACCAGCGATATGAGCGCGAGATCAGCCCGATGCTGTCATGCCGGCTGGAAGCGGGGGACTGGCTCTATATCCCGTCCGGTTATTGGCATACGACGGAAGCTCACACGGAATCGATCTCGCTGTCGGTGGGCATCCGTCCCGAAACAGCGATCGACGTGCTCGACGCAATTCGAAAACGGCTCACCGGCTCGATGCTCTGGAGGCAGCGTTTGCCCATGAATGGCTCGCTCGGCGCCCTATCACCGAACGAACGCGTAGCAGAGTTGGAGGAGCTTTGCCGCGAACTGGCGAAGGACCTGACAGAGCACCTGAACCCGGCATTCCTCGCGGAACACGCCGGCCGAGCCTCCCAACGTTGAGGGCCTCATCGATTTCGAGGCCCCGACTGACGAACGGCCCGGGTGGGCCCCGCGGTCGCTACTGCCGCGCGACCTTCATCCGCCCCGCGAGGCTGCCGACGGTCGCAATCAGTTCCTGTGGTTCGATCGGTTTGGCCACATGCACCTGGTATCCGGCCAGCATCGCGCGGGTCCGGTCCTCTGAACGGGCGAACGCGGTCAGGGCGATCGCCGGTATGTTTCCGCCACATTCGTTGGGCAGACTTCGAACTTCCCGCAAGAATTGATACCCATCCTTCCCGGGCATACCGATGTCGCTAACAATGACATGTGGTCTTTCTCGTCTCACCACCTCCAGGGCTTCGTCCGCCGTGCTCGCAGTGATCACTAAAGCGTTGCACCGAGTGAGGACACGGCTCACGAGGGATGTTGCATCCGGCTCGTCGTCGACGACAAGCACTCGAACGCCATCTAAGTCGACGTTGCTTGTCGCATCAGGCGAGGATGCTGACGTTAACGGGTGCTGACGCCGCTCCTCGTGCACAGGCGCCAGCGGAAGGCTGACTGTAAACGTCGCCCCCTGTCCCAGTCCGGAGCTCTTCACCCGGACGCCGCCTCCATGCAATTCAACCAGCTGCTTTACGATCGAAAGTCCCAACCCGAGGCCACCGTGCCGTCGCGTGGTCGACGAATCCCCTTGGCGGAAACGATCAAATACGTGAGGCAGGAGTTCGGGCGCGATGCCCTCACCCGAGTCGTGGACAGTGATCTCAATGTGAGAATTGACGCGTTCGACAAGTAAGTCGACTCTGCCGTTCTTGGGAGTGAATTTGATGGCGTTTGTGAGCAGATTCCACACAACTTGTTGCAATCGTGCAGGATCGCCCGACACGGGGCCGGCGAGGGGATCTATGATCGTCCGAAGCCGAATCCCCTTGGCATCTGCGGACGGTTGCACGGCGGCGACCGCCCCTTCGACGACGCTCGACAATTCCGTTGTCTGCACATCCAGGCGGATTTTCCCGGAGATGATCCGGTTCATGTCGAGCAGGTCGTCGATCAACCGCGACTGAAGACGCGCGTTTCGGATGATCGTCTCAAGGCCCTCCGCGTGCTCTTTGGGCAACCGGTCATCCATCTGCAGAACCTGAGACCATCCGAGAATCGCGCTGAGGGGCGTCCGAAGCTCGTGGGACAAGGTCGCGAGGAACTCGTCTTTCATCAGACTGGCGCGCTCGGCGTCAGCTCTCGCCGTTTGTTCCGCCTCCAGCAGTTGTTTTCGTTCTTGCGCCGCGTGACGCATTTCGTCATAGAGACGGGCGTTGTCCACGGCGATCGCTGTCTGCGCCGCGATCCCGATGACGATTCTTTCGCTGCGCTCGGAAAAAGCAGCGGCCCGGGAGTGCCCGAAGAACAGCCCTCCAATGACGGCCCCCGATCGAGACGTTACGGGAACCGCCAGATAGCTTTTGACCGGCGAGTGCCCCTTTGGTAATCCATGATGCGGAGGCACCTGTCCATACCGCGAGTCCTGCGTGACGTCATCCAGTCGGATCGCTTTCTCACCTCGGAACGTCGGACGAAACAGCGGGGTTTCCCGTGGATATCCGAGTTTGTCGACGGCTTCACGCGGCAAACCGGACAGAGTGTAAAGCTGAGAGATCTGCCCATCCGACGTCGGCGACTTGTAAAAGAATGCGCCGAACTCCGCCCCCGCGAGACTGGTTGCCGAATCCGTGACCGATTGCAAGAGGGCGGGGAGCTCCAGGTGTGATGCGATCAACTCACCTGTTTGCTTCAGCAATTCCAGAATTCGTGTCTCATCTGCGAGCATCAACTCCGATCGTTTGCGAAGCGTGATGTCTCGCGCGATCTTCGAGGCTCCGACGACTTGGCCTTCAGCGTCGTTTACCGGGGAGACAGATAGGGAAACGTGGAAAAGCGAGCCGTCTTTTCGCATGCGGACGGTCTCGTAGTGGTCGACGCGTTCACCTCGCCTGAGGCGTTCGAGGATCGCCGGCTCTTCATGTCGACGATCCTCTGGAATTAGGAGCGTGATCGGCTGGCCGACGGCTTCTGCGGGGGTATATCCGAACATCCTTTCAGCACCACGATTCCACGTGGTGATAATTCCGTCCAGCGTCTTACTGATGATGGCGTCATCGGACGACTCGACGATCGCCGCCAGGCGAATTCTGAGTTCGAACGCCTCTCGCCGGAGTGTGCCCTCCCGCGCCCGGTCCTCATCGGTGATCTCTTCTTGCGCAGCCGATCTTTGCCGAGGGCCTCGATCTTGAGGCGCGCTGGAATGGTTCATTGGTGAAGAGATCTGCCGATCGCCACGATGTCACCGGTGGCTGACGAGCCGCGGAGTGTGCGAGCTTCTGATCTTACTGCACATCGGCGCGCTGGATACGGGCGAATCGCCAGTAAGGTGGCGACGGCCGGACATCGTCGGCCCGAGGCAATCTCTGAGGCGGTCGTACAGGCGGTCATTTGACTTGGTAAACGGGCTATCAGCGACGAACGGGTCGCTCGCCTGTCCGCCCATCGGCCGGAGGAAGGAGGCATTCAATTCCCGGTTTCAAGGTTCCTTTCCAACGCTCTCCGCCGCCACGATTCGAGCGCGATGCCCGGTCCTTCCTTCCCGCCGGACGAACTTCTCGCCCACCGCGCGTCCTCAAGTCGCCTAATGCTTGTAGATCCTATGTTGCGGGCGACCAGAAAGGATTTGCTCCTTGCCCCATGTTGTTACCGACCGGAAGGCGTCGCTGCCGATAAATTGCTTGAACGCGTCTTCATCCGACCATTCGCTGGTAATCAAGTACGAAGCGTCGTCGCTCACGTCTTTCCATAATGTGGAGTGCGTGTGTCCTGCTGCGGCACGCAATGCTCCAATCACCGCCGCGAACTTCTGTTCAAAGTCGGCCTGCTTTCCGGGCAGTACGTGATAATTCATTCCAACGGTGACCATTTCAAACGTACCCTCTTGAGATCTGTTCGCTAAACTTGTACGACTCATCGTCGTCCGGCGCGCTCTAACGATTGTCAAACGCCGTCGTGAATTGACTGGATCGACAATAGGAAGGCGAACATCTTCTGTCGAGAACCGGGAGGCCCGCACGGACCGGCGAGCCGCCGTTCGCATCACCGCCGAATGACCGGCACAGAAGCCAAATCGAATAGGCCAATCGCACGGAAGTCTTTTCGCCGATTGTTTCAGTGACGGTCATTGACTTGCGGCAGCGCTTCATTCGTCATGCCGTCTTCGGGATATCGGGGTTCTTCTCACGGCACTTCGTCTGTTCTTCCCGTGTCTTCATCCAGGAACTCCAGCACGCATGCAGTCCGCTGACGGCGGACGGTCACGGTCCTTTGTCCAGAAGAGGTCCATGGCACAAGGTGCTTTGTCGAGAAATACTTGTGCTGGACGAATGCCTCCCATTCCTCGACCGGCACGACCCTTTCGAGCGGCGTTGAGCAGACCACCCGCGGGTGGCGTTTCCCCCTTTTCGCAAGAACTGGTAGTACGAGAGCCGATTCGCTTACTTCACAATGACGAATCCGCGGCTTTTTCCAGCCGCGGTTATGCTGGCGGTTACAGCTGGATGACCTGCCCCGCCGGACACTACCACCCTCTGACTTAGACGTTTTCTTGTTGACCTTGCCCCCAACTCAGATCCACTTGGGATGTCGGTGACAGGCGGGCATTGTCAAAGGATCCGCTGCAGAGGCCTACTTGAGCCCAGCAGAAGCCGGCCTCTGCCGCGGGCGCACCTCCGGGGCCGGGGAACGATACCCCGAGGAGCTGTGCGGCCTGATCGTGTTGTATTTTACACGCCAGCGCTCGATCAGCACCTGCGCCTCCAGCAGCGTCTCAAACACCTCCCGATCCAGCAGCTCGTCCCGTAGCTTGCCGTTGGACGACTCCACATACCTGTTCTCCGAGGCAGTGCCGGGGTCGATGAATAACGTCTTCACTCGAACCCGCCCGAGCTATTCCTGAACGGCGGTTTCCGTGAACCCGGGACCGTTATCAGACCGGATGTGCTGAGGAATACCCCTGCAGACGAACCGATCGCTGAGACGTTCCAAGACGTCCTGGCAGGTCAGTCTCCGCGCCAGGCACTCCCTCGTGAACTCGTCGATCACTGCCAGCATCACGTATGGGTGAGGGCGATGTTCATTGACGCATTTCGGGTGATCCTAACCGTCGCCAGGAGTGGAAGGCCCACCCTGAATGCGGTACCGACGTCCGTCGGCCGAGGTCAGCATTTCGTGGATTCGCCGAGCACAGGTGCAGGC
>JAULBW010067580.1:0-37584 GCA_032358265.1 Vaucheria bursata
TGTAATACTATCAAGTTATATGTGTACAAGTTGTGGCCTCCCACCTGGCTAAATTGTGCTAAGAATTAGAAGGCAACACTGAAAATATTTACCTCCAGGCAAACTATTATCAAATTTGTTTTAGCCAGCATGAGCAAAAAATAGGTGGTGTTGTAAGATATGAACTGATCTTAGTCAAACTGAGTAAGTAAAAGTAGAATATTATGAAAATTTCTAAGGAGTTTACGCACATTTAACTCTAAATCTGCCATCTTTTGTCATCTTTTGCTATTTAATAATATCCCATAATATTCTTCTTTTGTGGCAGTACATGAAATATTTTAAATTAAATTTTGGCTGAATTGTTTTTCAAAATAGACCATTACTTGAAACTTCTTACATTTATATTTATTGATTTATAGAGTGTGTTTAGTTTAGTTTATAAATAAGGCATAGACACAATTAGGCCAGTTGGCTAGTTAACTTTGTTTTAATGGACTAGTTGACTGGTCAGTTAAATTTTGTTATTTGCAGTTTTTGTATCAGCACATATTGTGTGGAGGTGGTAGACACCTTTTCATTTTTCTGTTGAAAATATGTAATCTTTTTTTTATTACTATTCTTTTTTATTGTATTATTTTTTTGTTACAACTCCACAGAAAATTCGATTTCAGAATTTGGCACGTTTGTTGGTGGTATTGCACTCTCTCTTAATATTTTTCACAGTGAAATTTTGGGTTTCAAGGCTTGTGCAATAGTTGCAAATGATTCAATGAATGCAAAAGATGCAATGGTTGCAAATGATTCAATGGATGCAAAAGATGCAATGGATGCAAATAGAAAAGAACTTGAGTACTTCATGTTGAAAAACAAGGCAAAATTGATTTTTGATAAATGCAAGGAATTCCAAGAAGTTGTTCCAATTATACAGCATAGGTTATCATTTTTGAATGTTATAGGTAGTGATGATGGCAACAAGAGAATTGTAGAGGCAAGTCTTAAACAGCCACTAGATGTAGTTAATCTGTTCATTGTATGCAAATATATTGTCATATCAGATTATCTTTCTCTCATTACTTTTAATGCAACTGACATAGCCTTTGCTCGGCTTTGTTTGTCGTTGTCTGTATAATGTAAACGAATATCTTGCAAATTTTTTGGACTTTTTCAAAAAGGCAATACTTAAGATACTTACCTATTTTGTATTCATATTTCCAAGATAACTTCTTTATGTAACTGGATGAGAAGTAGTTGTTGATATTGGCAAATATGTTAAAAACATGATACATAATACATGAGCAACTTAATTCGATACATCATGTTTTTAATGTTTCATCAATTCATACTTCTTGCTTGCATTATTTGATAGGAATGGCTGACTGCTGAAGAAGGAAATTTGAAACTCTCAGAGAGTTTAATTAAAGACGATAGTAGTTTGGGATCAAAGCATGATTTTCTGCTAATGCGTCAACGTAGCTAAAAAATATTAGGAAACTCATGTTATTGCGCTGTTACTGAATACTAAGTCCTTTGCGATGTTCATTTAAATATGTTTTTTTGCATTGCTTTTGAAAATTTTATACACTTTAGACAATTATTGAAATATATGGCAAGTTTATTCTAACTACAGCAATGCAATTCAGTTCTATGCATTCTTGCCCACTTCAAAATTGAATAAATCAATAGTAGCACAAAAAATGTTTGTTGAAAACCATTTTCAGTAACATAATAGGCAGGTTGTAGATATATAATGATATGGCGGCAATTGCTTAAATATGTACAAGAGAATGTAGTGGGCAGTTAAAATCTGTTTTAATGGTACCAATCTTTTTTTGCTTAGGAGTAGTGCCTTGTGATACTTCTTAATTCATTTTTGTAATAATGTAAAGCGACAAGTTTTAAACGTCACTAACTCAAAAAATGAACGTGAAAATAAACATGAGAAAACAATAGCAAGAATATAAGACATAAAGATACATGTGTTCCAACCGTATGTCAAGCCGGATCTCTGTGTAAAGAGTGAAATTAGCCGTATTCAGCTGCAGTTATTGTGACAATTTTTAAATGCTTATTTTAGCTTATTTATGTTTGCATTTCCGTAAAGCATAAGCAATAGCATATATTTATTGGGAATACTTTCAATATTTTGCTGAAATGGTATCATTATTTTGGTATTTAATAAGTTTAATTTAGTAATCGATGTTTCTTTTATCAATAAACTGAAAATCAAAGCAAAAAATAGAATGCAACATGCTTGCAAATGGTCTATGGAACTATAGTGGTTGCAAAATTTCATATACTCCTTGATATGATGAATAATTTTTTTGCCAGATTCTTTATCCTGCAATGTGGTATTTATAGTAGAATGATGAAAATATGCAATGAATCAATGCTTTAAGTATTTGATTGGTACACTACAGATTTTTGAAGTATATGCAAAGATTACTACATGTTGGGAACTCTACTCAATATCCTAATAGTTTGTGTGATATTGGATATAATTCTTAAAATTGTTTCTGATAATTACATTGGACAAAGTCACATGCTTTCTGTGTAATTGCAATGATGGGTCAATGGAACATGCTTGGTAGTATCCTCTTGTTTTTGAATTGTTCAGAGATAATCACTTTCAACAGTGCAGGTAAGATTACCAACCAAAATATCTTATATTGTTTATTCACGTCCTGTTGTGGATTATAGATAGAAATCTAACAGCTTGTAACCAAATAACAGTGAAATGATTGTAAGAAAGCAACAAGAATCCCATGGAGATTACTGAGGCAGATTTGAAGATATTTTTGTGCAGTAGACATTACTTGTAAAAAAGATGTACTCTAGTGTAAAGTAGTGAAATAAAAGGCAAAAATTTACTAGTCAGCATATTAAATATGGTATGTAGAAAACAACAGGAAGGTTGTCTACATGTGGTCTAATGCATACTTGTGATTTGTGTTGGGAGTAAAAATGTATTCATGTAAAAAGACCATTGATAAAAACCATTTTTTTCAGTGAACCAATTGAAGTCAACAAGAGAAAAGTCAGACCTTACCATGAAAAAGAAGCATGGTGGTGCCAGAACCAACAACACAGATTGTACGTGTAACTGAAATGCTACAAAGAAAACAAGAAATGTAAGGGAGAAACCTGCATATGTCATTAGTTTACTGCATGTGTTGCTGACAATGAATGTCTTCAGTAGAGTCAAGACAAGCTATTTTGATGCTAGTTTAATCTAAACAAAAATGAACAAATATAAATAAACTCCAGTAAAAAGCATGGTGATATAGTCCATTCCTAACATAATGCAGTAGTAGCTGAGTAAGTAAATTGTTTATCTATGCTTGAATGACAGTTCATAGCTGACTGCATTGCCTTGAGTTTTACTGACCAGCTACTTGCATGTAGCAGCTTAATTTGATTTTTATTTTTGGCATGTACAAGCACTTGTGAAGGACAACTGTATGATTCTTACCCATTTTGCTGCAGAGTTTTTGTACATCACCAAATATTTTGTTTACAAGATAATATATTCTTAAGAGAGATGAACTTGTAGGCAAAGATTTGGTTTTCAATAGATTGGTAGCTTTTTTTTTGCCAAAGTGAAGTCCTATTGGTTTAAACATTATAAATATTCATTAACATACTTCTTGGTTATTGAAATGCTGTATAGCATCACATCTTTGTGATTCAAATTTCTTTCCAACACCAAAACTATACATAAAACACATGCAACTGGTAGTAAGCCAGAGCAATAGATTGATAAAAAACTCAAAATAAACTGAACATATATATATATATATATTCATATGTAAAACTCTTGAGCCAACAAAGCAAGTTCATTAGTTATTGACTAATTCAACAATTCTTTCTGGCATACATTTCTGCATGTATAATACATATTTTTGTCTATAATTGCCTTTGTGTTTGATTGTATTTTCTATATCCATATGCAAATATAGTTTGCTCAAGTGAAATTTATTTTAAGAGAAAAAGACTTTGAGCTTTTTGTTAGACTCAGCAAACAACTCAACAAATTTGATGCCAAAATTTAATCACTAAGCAGGACTAAGACAAGACAGGACAGAAACTATTGTATATAGTATATTTATAACACTTAAGTGCAAGACTGTTAAGGCTACTTGCGTGATCAAAAGTGAATCTTCTCATCAATATATTTCATAGTTAAAACTACATGATGACTTGCCATAATTATTGTTGAAGTTCAGTGATGACTTGCCACATTTTAAATGGTTCTATTTAACCAATTTTAGCCTTATTTGGATGCAGCAATCCTAACATTTTGTACAGTTAATCTAAATGTTTATGTATTTGCACCAGTAAAATGAAGCATAAATATTGAAACTCTTGAAAAAATTTTCTTAGTGAAGTTTACATTTAAGCATTTTTCAGTGTTTCTCACAATGCCAGTATATAGTATAGGTTTCATTACAATGAAGAGAATAGCAGCTATTAGAATTAATCTTCTGCATACTCATTTACTTAACAAACTTCTTTCTAAGGTTTTTATCTTAGATAAAGTTAAATTAAAAAGAAATTTATAAAATTGTTTTTTTTATTTTTCTATAATAACCTCCTCAATTCATTAATTTTGATTTTTGTTTTAAACAATAGTAGTGGAGACTCAAGGCAAGTTAATATAAAGTATGTATATGGTATATATTCCAATCCAATTGTAAAAATCACTCAATAAATATCATTAAAAAATAAAAAACTGGAACTGCACAAAAAAGTATGTAAAAGCAGCTGTTTACAATTGAATCAAATTTGCAATTCTAATTATCTTTTTAGTGAAATCAATTTGTTTCATTACAGTTTAAACTAATAAAGCTAGTTCAATCTTCTTATTTATTCAAAAATAGATAAAATTGAAAATATATTACATTATGCAGTTTGAACCTAAGTTGAGTCAAGTAACTTTTCACATTAATTTGATATTTGCCACAACAAGCGCAGCTGGTAATTATTTAACTAAAAGTACATATTTGAACAAAATAGTTTTTAAATTTTTTCCTCTTAAACTATTGAAGGATTAATTAAATTCAAATAGCCAAAATGGCATTTTTTTTAAAAAGCTAAGGTTTTAAAAATTTTCTGATTAATCTAGTCAAGAATGCAATTGAAGATGGTAGAATTGAATCTAATTGATTACTTTTGTTCATCAACATTGGAGCTAGATGTAATTATACTTTAATTTGTTGATTTTAGAACAAGAAAATGTATGTTTTATGAAGCCTAATGTAAACATCTTTGCTTACAATTGTCCTTTATGTTTTAAGACTACTGAAATTATTGAGTAAATGAAAAATTACAACATGA
Source organism: Vaucheria bursata (assembly GCA_032358265.1). Classification (NCBI taxonomy): domain Eukaryota; class Xanthophyceae; order Vaucheriales; family Vaucheriaceae; genus Vaucheria; species Vaucheria bursata. Next base: position 5,317 of record JAULBW010067580.1, read on the forward strand.
TAAATCAGCATAAAAAGTACATTCAACAATAGCATCTGATCAAATTTGTGTTTTTAAATCTTTTACTTTTCCATTTTCACATTATAAATTGTTAAATGAATCTGCCATCTCACAAACCATTAAACTAATGGAAAAACATAATTAATAAGGAACTAATTTTTTAAACATCACTTAAAATAAGTTGCACGTTCAATATATTTAATATACAGATGATTTGTATGAATCATAAGTAAGATATTTTTTAAGTTGAACGACTGATCAAATCAACTTGTATTACTCTTTAGATTGTAAAATTTGGAATCTTGTTGTGGATGGTTTCAGTATTTGAGAGACAATAGTGGTACCTAAAATAGTATTGGCACTTTTCTTCATGGCCATATTTTTCATTGTAAAAGCAATTTTTTAAAAAAGTTCAGATTACCATGCAAATCACATTAATATATTAGGACTTTGCACGTGCTAGAATTTCTCATTTAACTTAGCAACTAAGCATCTAATAATTAACTACAACAAAGAGAAGAACAGGACAAGACAAGAGATACATAAGTTACTTTCTATTATTCAGTGCAGAATAAGAGCTTAAAATGCTTAACGGTTATAATTGGAAGTGAGACTTCCAGTCACTTGGAGTAAAGCAAATGTGCTGGTAATTGGCAATAATTGAATAGAACATCTCTAGTCATAAATATTGCAGCGATTCTAACACTGTATTGATAAATTAACTCAGGAAGTGATAAAAGTTGAAAGGTACAGATGATGTAACAGTCTATAGCATGAACCACCTTTAAACTTCAGTATTCAGACTAAGTTTTGAAGTTATAGTCTATACCAGTATTACAAGGTAGATTGTATTTAACCAAAATCCAAAAATTCATCCATAAAAACAATCAAAATTCTGGTGAAATTAGGGATGATTTCTCCATATTTGGGTTCAAATATATTACAAAATAGTTAGTTTTATAATAATTTTTAACATAATCAGAATTTTATCTTAGCCATAATACTATAGTACATGTAGCTAATATTTGCAATTCAATTGAATACCTTGAAATCAAGTTTTTGCTTGTTTTATCTAAACATGTATCTCAATGATTTTTTTTCTAGTTTTGAAATTATTCAGCAAATTTATAGGTGTAGACAACCCATTTTGTTTAAAATGGACTTCTCAAGTACATTCACCCATAGCAAAACATTTATAATTGTTTTAGTTTCAAGTTTTGATGGCAGATATGGTGGCAGATGTAGCGCAGTGTAGCAGGAATAGTTAAATGAAAGGATAGAATAAAACTAATACATAAGCATCAAAATTATACTTTGTAATTTTTTCTGTGATCTCTGACAATGGTTGGTTTGCTAGATTGTAGACTATTCTGATATAAGTTTTGTCAAGTTCTACACTTAGACACAACTATCCATATCATTAAATAGCAATTTAAAAATATTGCAATGCACAGTGCAGGAAAATAAATGAACAAATTCAACTTAAACGTATAAGTTTATACATGGGCTAGGATATAAATGACTTATATGTACATTAAATAATGCCACTAGAAGTTATTGAAAGTGACCAAATTTTTATGAAACAATATTTTTAAAGTAGTGTTTACAAATTCAAGCAATTCTCATATCTATCGTTGACATTAGTAGCACTTGCATAAGAGAGGACCAACTTATGGCCTTAGTTGAATTCTTGATAGTGCATGCCTAATCCATGAATTTGAAAAAGTATTCATTTCTTATATGTTGAAAACTCTTTACATAAAAAAGTCTTTTGAACTGTTACAATAAAAAGTTTTCTTGCTATTCTTGACCATGAACATATTTTTTTCTGAGCATTTCTATTCAGGCATGCAAAAAGGGCAATGTCAAAATATATCTTCTTTATCATTGTCATGCTAAAACATTCATGGTTTGAAATAAAAGCTGATCCAAAGACTGAATAGTATTAAGTTCAAACTGCAAAAAATTAAAGCTCAAATTAAAACCTAGTTCTATAAGTAGGCATAAAGGTACAAAGCTACAGAAATTGATGGATTACATTCATTTTACAGTAATACATGATGTACTTCTTTCAACTTGGCAACATGCTTTGTTTATAAGTGTTTTAAATTTTCTAACCATGAAATTTAATTGTACTTTGATATTGGAACTTTTTAAGCCAAAGAGAGTGAACAATCTCTAATGTTACAGAATAATAGACAGTGCTGAAAATCGACTAAATTGCATGTATTTTGATGAAAACTAAAAAATTTGGTCCAATATGAAAATTCTTACTTGTACTGAATACTTGCGCGTATTCAGCATTTTTTCGATGAGCTTTCAAATTATGTTTTGCAGCAAAATTTAAAGTTGACAAGGAAAGTAATGTTTGCCATATAGGTGCTGAAATGGTCAATGCAAATATTTGTATTATGTGAATGACATGAAAAAACTCAAATAAAATAATGTCTTGTATAATATTCTTTGGTAGATAATCTTGCTATTTCAGTCCTAACTTAATGTTAGTATCTTTTTGGCACTTTTACAAGTAGATAAAATATTAGTTGAAAAATAAATAATAAAACTACTTAAAACTTGAATTCTTGAAAAACCCGAAGAACGGAAACGTTAGAAAAAGCTATAAATAGATCATAATTGTGACTTTTTGTGCTCATATGATAATATCTAAGTAAAAGAAAAAAATATTTAAATTTACATTTCAGATGGGTCCACTATGAATCTCTATGTACAATGACTTTTTACCATAACTTTTAACATAAAGAAGTTAAAGTCTGAGAAGCAATGCAACTAAACTGCTTGCAGTTTTTTTAACATGATCACTATTATCACATCAGCTATAGAAAACTTGTTTAAAGAAATGCAATTAGTACTATCTTTTCTCGTAGTACAATGTATGTTTAAACATAATAAAATATCCTTGAAAGCGTATTATTTAAGTTCTAATACCGAAACACAATACAAAGTATTTAAAACAAAAATCTAAGCTAAAAAGTCAATTACAACTTGATGAAAATCAGTTTACAAATAACTGTACTATATTTTAATCAAGTTTACGATCAGTTCTTTAAGTTTTTCTAGAAAAATACTGGTTTGAGAAGCGTAGAAACAAAAGTGGCATTATCTTGTGTATAGTAGCAATATGAAAGGAAGAATGAATATGCTACAAGTAGAAACATCAGACAGCAAATTGAAGTATGCAGCAGAAACTCTAGCATTTTTCTAAAATCAATTTTGTGCTGAACAATTTTCAATAGTTCTATCAATTCTTCTTATAAATTTCTTTATCCAATCCTAAAAGCTAGGAACAAAAGTAGTCTTACAAAACTTAAGTGGCTGCTTATTACTGGATAGAAATTTCAGGTGATCCAAAGTAAGTTACAGAGCTGTTGATAGCAACTTATAACTTGCATAAAGTAAAGATGTGAATGAAGACATTGGTTAGGAAACACTCAGCAAAGAAATATTAGAAAACTATATAAAGTATGCTTGAGATTAATTTTCAATGATAGCTGTTCGATTTCTCAGCTCTAATGAAACGGAAAAAACTCAAACTTTACTGTTCAGCATAGGAAACTTGGAGTTAAACAGATATTACGATCATGAAAGACTGAGACAAAATCAAAATAAAAAGTAGAAAAAGAATCAAGAGAGATATAGCAAATTAGAGATATAAAGCTAGCTGTATAGTATATAAGTTGAGAGTCACAAGTTGGAACAATCCTCATGGTGAAATCCACACTCCTAGTAATCTATCTGATTGATTCATAAATGAATGGCTTCAGCATAATAACAGTTGATAATTTTGATATAGATAATATACAGTTCAGTTTACTAACAACAGCAAGCAAGTGTGAAAAGATTCGATTTGTACTGTAGCACTTCAATTTATATTTTAAGTAAAGAGTTGATTATACGCTTTGATTTTATTTTATGAAATTGAACGTTAATCATCATATTTTTTTCTAGCCAGAAAACACAAGACTCGTTCATTATCAACAATTTGTTGCTAAAACCAAGCATAGAATTACTTTGTACTAAAAGTTCATATTTGAATGAATAAATTGCAGCACTGCACTTCGTTTTTCATGATATTTTTCTTGAATTCATGTCGATTATTATATCTCATATTTGCTCAATGTAGGTTTGTAGGCAGAATGACAAGCTCCATCTTTCCATATACATTAGGATTAGAACTCATTATTTAGGATGAATTTGAGCTATTCAGCAAAACACTGATGTAGGCTCTAGTCGCTGTGATTCAAAGAGTGATAAATTATTTTAAACCTTCAACAAATAGTTCTGATGTGTGACTGAACAAAACTAAAATCATTCTTAGCTCTTCCATTAACCTTCAAAATCACTAGTTTCCGGAGGGAAATTTTTTAGCATATCTGTTTGCACCTTTAGTAATTGCTCTTACAGTATCAATTGTTTATACAGCTTACCGCGTGCATCAAATACGCTTCATTGATTACATTAGCTCTTAAAGTGATAGGAGCAGCTAAAATTGTGAACGTAAAAAAAATGTTGCATTACGCACTATCCTTGCTATGTTGGCTCTTATTTCATTTGCTGGACAAGAACGGATCGCTATCTCATTTCTCTCTCTGTGGTATCTGAAGTGTTCATTTTAGTGCTCTGTCACTAAATTTATAAAAAGTAGCATATTTTGGCATAAACATGATTTTAATTATCCAATCTCTATCCACTCCAACTACGAACATTCACAAGTTAGCTTAAATTAAGACCAATTTTTTTTCCAAATTTGTTGATCGGTCTGAGGGGCATCATCTCGCAATATAAAAGGCACTTCAGATACAAATAAACTAGTGTTGCAGATCTTACATTTAATCATGCATTAGATAAATTAGGCTCAGATTTTGAATTAATGCTAGTCCAATAAATATTAGGAACGCAATATTTGGAACACAAAAAGAAACGAACAATAATTAGTATAGATATGTCGCGTCCAATGATTTGTGTTGATAGAAGTGACAACATTCTATCAACACAACAAAATATATGTAAGCTGATGAATGTATGACTCTCCTTGAACTTCCACTTATGTGACCCTCCTTGAACTTCCTCCAAAGTGACTCTTCTCAAATCAGAATTGTACAAATCCTCTTGAGTTGTATAGTTGCACGAATCTCTCTGAATTGTACCACAGCTACAAACAGAAATAGTACTTTAGGAAGTTTATTCCTAACAGCAAGGCAATAAAGATGTAAAGTGTATGTGAAGTACAGTAACGCCATCACAGGAAAACGCTTTTTCTACCTGAAATGTTGTACATTATTCTACATACAAAAGAAATATTAAATAAATTAAATATGAAAACCTCACATCAAACGTTTTCTTGCTTTGTCAGCTTGCTGGACCGAGTCCTTCTGAATATCATCCTTCTTACCATTAAGACGAGTATGAGAATCAGGTAGAAAAGGTGTTTTAGCGCTCCAAATTGGCGAGTCCCTTGAATTAGGTCAATATTATCTACAAAAGTTTTGAACTCTATGTGTTCAGTTTTTTTAATCTGCGCTTTTAAACCATCCATGGATGTTGATAGATACATTAAGGTGTAATGTATTGTATAAAGTTACCAACTCAAAGAATTAATCACGAGTTTCTGTAAAAAATGTACCAAATTTTAAAGATTTATGGAGGAAGTATTCTGGCCAAATATGAGCTTTTTTTAGGTTTAAAATAAAGTTTTATTAGTGTGCCTCTACGCTCTACAGGGTAGTTGAATATCCAATTGACAGCTTGAAAGCTGCATTAAAGGCAACTATCTGCATTGTATAAAAATGAATATCAAAGGAAGTAGATAAACCATTGAATTCAATACAATCAGGACCAAGGGTATTCATATCTATGCCTAAAAATTCTAAGTTGAATATGATTACATTTTGTTCAGTTTTCTGTAGAAAATTATTCATGCAAACAGATACTCAGAAAATTCTGAGATTTGTGACATTATTAGGAATTATCTTCCTTAGAGGCTAATTCTATTTTTATTGCTGCAGTGAGTTTCTATTGAAGTATTTATGATGTTTCCAGTAAATAGGATGCACAGATGCCAGTAGTATCATATATTCTGCTGTGTTAATAAAGTTATTTCACTTCTATCAGCATACATAATACATGATAAATATACACATTTCTGTCACAGTTTCTTGTGTTTTGTTGTGTTTCACGTTTCTAACACACAGAAACATGACGCATTTTGAGGTGCTTGTAAAAGCATGAGATTTCATCATTTTTTATAGATTGCATTACCATTTGACACATTAAACCACAATTTTCCGTGTTAAGCATCTGCAAATCAATCAAGAACCATCAGACATTAAAAATATAAATATCAAAGTAATTTGGTTGACAATACGACTTTTTTCCTTACAAAGCCTTGTAGTTATAGCATGTGTGCATCATTTTTGATTTTATCATTTGAAGAGTAGGCATGATTATATTATGTACACTGGATCAAAGACTTCAAATGCCAATATTCATTAGTAACCTTGCTGCAATGATTATGTGCTGGTATTTAGTTCCTTAAAATTTCTTATTTTATCTAAAAAAATTGTGGAATACAAAATGTGACAAAATCGTGATAGGAGTCATTATATTCTGCATCACAACTTATCTAGGCCAATCTTTTAAATACCGTTTAACCATAACTAATATAAGTCATCTTAGTAAGTACAGCATAATCTTTACTCATGACTCCTTTGATTTTGATATTGATTCTTACCAGTTTCTTATGAAAATGATTGCGTTGTATTTTTGGAAATTTGCTCATGGCTCAAATTTTTTAATGCTCTGCTATAACTAACCAAAAACTTTTTTAGAAAAAATTGTAAATAAATGTTACCTCTTTGAAATAACACAAATAGTTTCTAGAGCCTTGTTCAATTTGTGCAATTCCACAAAAAGCCACATCGAAAAGGTTATCATATGATCAATAATGATTTTTCAAATGAGCCAAGAGGTGATATTATTAGCTGCCGATGGATTTACCAAAATCAATTGCTTAAACCTTTTTTCTAAGAACTGCTATTTTTATTACCAGTAGCTTTAAAGAATGATAACCTTTTGTGTCAAAATGAAGATTTCTCAAAACTAACAATATTATTGAATGATATCTTTTACTAAACTTCATTTAATTTAAACTAAAACTTTTCGACAATGTTGCACAATTGCTGGCAGAATATGTACTTATGTGTTTTATTGAAATTATTTGAATAGGTTACTAAATGCTGTCACATAGATTTCTGCGGTGTAACATCAGGTTAAAGTTTACTTGAACAAATGAAATAAAAATAGCATTGAGCAAACATAGCTTTCAATTTTCAAATGCAAAAAGGTGACAACTGCTACCGCATAGATTGTACTGAGATGTAAACGACAAGTACTAATTTGAAAGTGTGAAGTATCAACACTCAGTCATCATTTAACTCATGAAGTTTACCTTTGTAAAATTATATTTAGTGAACGCGTCCACTATTGTCTGAAAACAAATATAAGTCCCCATGTTTCATAATATTATTTAAAGGTGTGAAATAAAGATTGTCCAAAAAATCTGTTTTGTAATGTTGACTTCATCTTATAAATGCTAAATAATCATTGAGGCATTACAAGAACAGACCTTATTTAAGTATTTTGTCTCTGGAATGAATAGTTTATAAGATGTAACAAATTGAAATTGGGCTGAGTCACTTTTTGCTATGCTGCTGGTTGAAGCCCAAATTTGAATTCACAAATTGAACTATGTAACAGAACTTAGCTGCCTGCTGTTCTACATGTGTAAACAATTTCATATGGTAAAGGCAATTTATCGTTATTGCAAAAATTTTATGGCAATAAAATTTAATAATTTGCTGATTTTGAAATATCAACAAAGTACTAAATGAGATTTATAAATGCATCTTTATATTTAAAGATTAAATTTGTTTATTAAAACATGTTTTTACTTCAGACCCTTTTATTAGTTTGGATGTAAAAAATTTGTTTTCAGTAAATTTTCAATTATAAAAATACATAAAAAGTATGATGTTGCGCCAAGTTTAGTTTTACAACTTAAAATAAAAAATAATTCAGTGGTCTGAACAAGATCATTATTTCCTCAGTTTTCAATGAAAGTTTCTTTATTAATAGCCATAGCATATTTAAAAAGAAAAATATCAATTTATTTCACTCATTTTCTTCATAAAAAGGTATATTCATTAATTTTTTTGTGAAATTTTGACAGATAATAATTTACTACAAAATATCATCAAGAAAATTGAATATGATAAAAAGAATTGCTGACAAGTACATCAAATTGTTTTTAAAGCAATAATATTCAAATTCCCATGAACTAACTATAAACTATTCAATTCCGTTACTCTTTTATGATCAGCATAACTTATATTAACTAAATCACTATGGCTGTTATGATCATTTCTTCTAAAAACTATCAAAATATAGCCCGTGGCAGATGTAGTGACCATATATGTTATACATGAGAAAAATTATTAACTAATATTAGGTTTACAGTTACAGTACAACTTGATGGTTAAATTTTAAGAAATCGAATAGAAAAGATAAGCACTTTTGAAACTTGAGATATGTTTTTGTTGATAACTTTTTTTCATTATCGAACTATAGTTTTAACATCAACCCTATCTGACACCTTCTATCATAGTTTAAACAAAGTTATTTTTGTTCAAATGAGCAATCTCACAAGTATATTGATAAAAAACATCAGAATTAAGTATAAATTAGAAGTGAAGTTGGAAATATTTTTTTTAAATTACTAAATATTTTTAAAATAATTGAACTGTTAGTAAATGAAAATTAATGAACAAATTGATAGTGGCAAAATTGATATTGCCTTTTAAGTTAAATACCAATCAAGACTATGTTTCAAATTTTGAGTACATAACTATGAGCTACTAGTTCATAACCCATTACGTAACAAGAGCATTTATTATAAGTTCTGGTAAAAGTGACAAGCTTTGTACACTAAAGTCGAAAGTAGAACTCAACTGTTGAAATTGATAATTCAAGTTGAACAAACATTTTTTTATCTAAATATGAAAGCTTCAAGTAACTACATCATAGTCTTGCTTGTAGATAGCTATTTCTCTTCATTAGGTTTTAAGAAATATATAACAAACATAAATTCATTTCTTTGTGAACATTTCTTGGAGCATTTGACATAGTTCTGTATGCATTAAAATCGAGCTGATCTCTCATGCTGCAAGTTAGCATTCTGGCTGTTTTCAGGGCTAGCAGAAGAATAGTTCCTAGGGCTAGTAAAAGGCTTGTTTTCATCACCCTATAAAAATGAAGTTATATATAAATGCTCAGATGGAGAAATGGTGGTACTTTGTGGATTATTCTAGTACATGACATAGCTTTTGCATTTACTTGAAACTATGAGAAATCGTCGACATTGACACAAGCTTTCAAACAATTTCATGGGATTGCAGTTTATTATTTAACCAGAAGCACATCAGAACCCTAAAAAGTAGTTAAAATTTTTTTGCAAAATTTGAGACTTAAGTAAAACCACCTGCACGTAAATGTTCAGGTTCGATATTGCTTTGATCAACTTTGATACACCAGCATTTATTGAAGAACACCTCAATATATTTGACTAAAACTACGTTGAAAAACTGTACTTATAAATATATATAAGTACTTTATTGATAACTGTATGCACAACTATATATATATTCTATAGTATGCACATACCAAAATCCACTGTAAGTATTTTACACAAATTTCTCCCAGTGCTCGTAGACCACCATTCTATCAAAAAAGTTATTATGATCAGTACATCATGCACTCAGAAATCTTTTATTTATATGAATAGTAAAAGTTCAAGTAGAATTATTTGCAATTGTATCTGATAAAAAAGTTATTGTATGGCATGAATATTTTTTGAAGATGGTATTATATGATTGGAGAACAGAATTTTTCTCTTCGGATATTGGTCAAACCATATTATATTATGACCTTTCATTTTAATAAAGTGTCAATTCAATATCTTTAATTGCAGCACTGTAAATCATTTAAACTTTGTAAATGAATTACAAATTTTTTCGAAATATTTGTAATGAAAAGCAAAAAAAAGTTATTCCTACCTCTTCTTTGGCTTTTTCCGATTCTTCAACTAAAACTTCGTTCATCATAATCTGTGAGGAAAATTTCATCAATGTCAACACAAAAGGAACGAAAATTGAAATAGCCTTGGTAATCAATCTTTGCAATATGGCAACACATAAACTGTCAAAAAATACAATTGCAGTAAAGTTTGCAAATTTTATGAAAGTTTGAATGTATGTGACAATATGTACTTTGTACATTCATAACAGAATGGAATACATTTGAATGACATTTTTTCTATGCATACAGCCAATTTGGTCTATTATTTTTCTTGGTTAAGTACTTTGAATTCATAAATAAAAAATCTTAGAGATGTGGGTAAAAGGTGTATGTAATACATTTCTTGGGATTCATAATGTTACAAAATTTTTTTCCACATGCTAACTATCCTCTTCTGATATGTCTTAGCTTCATATGAAGAAATTACTTCTAAGAAACATCCATTCTTAATTATCCAGATTAAGTTCTGAAAACTTCTTGTGAAGCCAGTTCTGTAAGTTATTAACAATACCTTAAGGATTGATTCATGAGAAGTGTCGCTTTTTATTAGACGCACTAACTTTTCCTCAATCGATGGTACTATGCCCTGAAACCGTTGACACTGATACAAGATATTCTGCACTGGTTTAATCATCAAATTGAAGTGAGATTCAATGTCAAAAGCACAATTTTTCTCATCTTGATCAATAGTATTCTCCGAATTGAACAAGAACCTTAACTGCTGACATATTACAAGAACATCAAAAGCTGCTGCACTAATGCCTAAACAAAACGTATGTTCAAGGTATACATAGTTTAAAGATTCGATTTCAAATATTTGCAATTTTTTTAATGAAACTAGTATCAAAGCAGAAAACACAATTTAGTAATAAAAGGTTATCAAGTTTGATTTAAAGGCTTCTAGTAAGATAATAAAAATACATGCCTGTTTTGTTTTACAAATTATCCAGTTTAAGGATTCCAAAAAAGTTGAGTAGAGTGCAAGTGTAAATATAGAAAGTACTAACTAGAACATGCCTATAAAACAGTTTTTCGTGTTTGCATCAATACATCCGGTAAACTCATCTAATGCCTTTAGTGTGCGCATAGTGTTCTCTTGTTCCAAAGATTTTATCGCACTGGACTTTGAACCCTACAGCGATATGCAAATAAATACATGCGTAAACATTCAATTCGAGTGATGTAAGATTGGCTTAATGCTGGATTGAGCATCACTGAAATGTTTCAAAAGCCAAAGTTCATAGCATTGGACCTTTGAGTTGACAGATTGTTCAATTTAAAAATTGATTATATGACTCTTTGGCCATTAACTTGTCCTGCACTGCAGCTCTAGTACATTTGTTTCAGTATTAATATCTATAATATTAAAAAGCACAAAATAGGATAATACATGAATTTTCAGGAAAATTGAATAAGGTCTGTTTTCTTTGAAATAAGCATATTGATCTAGAAGAGTTTATGATCACACACCTGTCCTTTTTCTCTATTCCACCGCCTGTAAAAAAGTTTTAAAAATTTCTTTATAAATAAGATGTCCTATTGAATTTTTAACATCTCGTATTGATAAGTAACTGAGCTTATGCATCAGATGTAAAAACTGAAAGATGCTAAGGCGACGTAATTTTTACCTTAAATTTGTTTCGATATCCGTCACTTTTGCCTTTACTAACACTGATTCGTAAGGTACAGAATACATTTCTATTATTTCTTGAGCGGTAACCTCTAGATACTTTACATCCTCCAAAATTACTTGGGGTAATGCCATGAACATTTGTACATCAGAGTAAACGTAATATGCCGTAAACCTTGCCAATGAATCCACAAATGTAGATATTTGCGGCAAGCCTAAACGGACTCGCTCGTTCTTTAAAAATTTCACCCGTAAACTCACATATTCTGGATAGTAGCTATCGTAAACTGTGTAAAGTCTCGAAGCTGACGCAAACAAGCTTTCAAAACCGATTAAAAATTTGTTAATTTGGGAGCTAACATTTTGTGTTGCTTTGTACACATCGTATTCAGGATTCTCATGTACAACAAAGGGAGCAAGAGAACTAACAGATTTACTCATTGTTTGAGACAAGGACAGGTGTTTGCCGAATCTAAATTCTATCAATTGTTATAGTGATTTTGATTCAGAAAGCTTCATGTAGGTGAACTGTGTATATTGAAGTCAAGATACCATCAATCAAATTCCCAGAATATTCCTGGTTTGGAAGGCCGCCATTCACTTGTTTACTGTGATGATTATAAAAGGCGCCTTTGAATATACCCAGCCCAGCCCTAAGAATTGAAAAAATTTGAGGTACATGACAAGAATAATAATAAAATTCTTAAATTCATGGCATTAAATCATACCTGCTAAACTAGATGCCTCTTTCACCCTTACAGCTGTCCGTTTTGAACAACTTTTAGAATGTACATTATCTCTCTGACATGAACACACACACATAAATGCTAGTAGAACTGGTTTCAACTTTTCACATGTGAAGCATCTTAAAACTTTTTGTACCAATACCATTGTGTTCAACAGTCCAAGCAGTTAGATGTCCACCATCCCTAATATACATGTCACATTTGTTACCATTTGGAAATCTAGCAGCATTTCAATGGTTTAAACCATCACCACTAAATCTATAAAGACTATCTAAAAATGGTTATTTTTTACTGGTTCTTTTGCTTAGGATATCAAATTCATAAACCTTTTGGTTTAGCATCTCACCAGCCTTTGATAATAATGTTTGACTTCCAGCTTTTAATATTTAAACAGACTAGTGACAGATCTCTCTCCAGGGATCAATGCCACAGCTAAGACCATGCCACTCCACTATAAATGTGCTGCAGAGCCCAAACAAGCACATGGTGGTCTCCAAGGTAAATTTTACTGATTTCACAGGATCTTGTCATTTGATTATTGTTCGGAATCAATAGATTAAAGACTATGCATAAAACCAATAATAAACATAACCAGAAACCCAAAGAAGGCACACACAGCCAATAATGTATTAACCCTTATTCATGTGTTGCCAAGAATGAATCTTGTCAACACAATATTACTTAAGAGCACACCCATATGAGAACACACTTACGAGAATATACTTACAAGAACACACTAATGAGAACACTCTTTAAGAAAACATACTTTACAAAAATGCACATATAAGACAAATTAAGTCCATAGAGTCACAGTTCCATAACAGATCATGGCAAAATAGATCAAATCCTGACAATTATGATAGGCACACTTGTTAAATGCTCAGAGCTTGTAGTACTCTCTTGAACCCAGTAAAGAAATCTTCATACAACCTTCTTCCTCTTTAGACACTTCATCCTTCCATTTCTGTCAAAATTGTTCTTATCATAATGCTCCTGAATTCTTAAAAGTTAGGAATTTCATTCTCAGTGTCATGAAATTTGGTGTGAGCAGAAATAACAATGAAAAGTTATGAATTACTGAGTGATACTACTTTCTGTCTCTTAACAACATTTTTTTCATATTCTGATAAACCAAGTAGGACAACTGGTATGAATAGACCAACTGCATAACTGTTGGAGTGCTGGTACATAGTGTCAGGGTTTGATTTGGATCAGTAGGGTTGTTTGGAACTAAATCAATGGGTTTTGGTCAATTACAAGCAATAGCTTAGTTATATGATGTATATGTAGTATAAGTTCTACTATATATTGAAATATAGGCAGTACATACATATATGTCAGATAGGTTTTTTTTGTGTGTGTAACTGTCAGGAATTAAATCCTTAAGGAGTAATCTCATTTTATTGCTGTGGAACTCTAAGTTTTTTGGTGAGTCATTGTTCTGTTTACTGAACTGTGGTGACAGACTATGGTGCCAGACAATTGCAACAGGTTGAGATTTATGATTTGTGTGCCACTGCAAAATATTTTTACTTCTAGCAGCACAATTATATTCATAAAAAATATACTGCTTTGATGTTGCAGTTTTGCATCTTGCTTGTTTGCATATGTATTCATAACAGTAACCTAAGGCATATTCTTTGCTTTGTATTTTGTTTCTGTTTTTTAGTAATAGAAATAATACTAAATTATTCAAGTTTTCTATTCAATTCAGTTGTCATTTTCTTATCATAAATTCGACTTATATTCTAATTCTTATTTGATCATTTAATCATTTTTATTCACATCCTTTTTCACCGTTGGTTATCTAAAACTGTCTTATCTCCTTTTAGCTTTTTGCATTCAGATTGTGAGCACATTCATTTTAGATTTAATCTTGAAAGTACTTAATTCAGTACAGTATAATATCCTGTTTATCCAGTTTTTTTTTACACCAGTTACTTCAGTGAGATCTTGCTCGTTTATAGCATGACACATAGTAAAGGTCATTACTACAAACAGAACTAGAAGTAGCAGGCATTGAACTGGTAGGCTTACCAGACAAAACAAAAAAATAGAATGAGTTGTATCACATCTGTTTCACCAATGTGAACTAAAACAGGTTGAAGCAAAACAATGCAATGCTGACTCAACGACAGAACATTTTTAAAACTTCTGAAAGACAGAGTTTTTTTCTTTTATGAATACATCAATATTATGCCAAAATAAATACATTCTTAAATTGCTTAAAATTGTTCAAAGAGTTCATTTGAAGCCAAAAGTACTGCCCCTAGGAGTTAAGTGAATTGATCAATACATAGCCTAATAATTATCAAAAACTGGCGCAAATATTTTATCTATACAATTTCATTACTTTTTTCATTAAAAATATTTAAAACTTATATAAAAAGTTGAATTAACATTTAAATGCCTTTGTAGTTGACCAACTCAATTAGTACTTTTAACATACATTGCAAGAAAAGCAACATTTTTCAACATCATTGGCAGGTTTTGTTTCTAATCCGGGGCTTGATTAAGATATTATTGATAATAAAACAAACATTAGAATTTTTCCATGTAATTTGTTTTGATCCAATCTTGATCACTTACCAGGTACAGTTAAACAGTGCTTAGCTCAGGCAAGTACCATTGACAATAAAAATTTACATCATGTGGTAAATGTACTGTACAAATAAGAGTGTAATCTTTAATTTTAATAGAAATGCAACAAGCAATCCTAATAGGATAAGCAAGTAATTGATTGATGACCACCTTATCTTCTCAAAAATCTGGACAACTTTGTAAACCTAAACCTTTGTTTTTTATCAAGATAGTGAAGAGTTCATTTCAAGCAAAGTACATTTTGAGACCTAACAGAGTTGAACCATTAAAATCTGTTAGACAACTATTTCAGCACATATTTTTTGTAAACCTTAGTTATAAATGTGCAAGTAAAAAAAGCTAAATGTAAAATTGCAACAGCAAGAGAGTATATTGTATGCAAACAAAATTGCGTTGCTGGATATGACTATGCTTTACAGAAACACACAAGCTATAATCCTAACCCGTCACTCTAGCCCATCACCACAGCGCAATATACTGAACATTGACTCACCTCAAAACTCTAGAATTCCACAGCTATGAAATGAAATTAACTCCTCAAAGAGTTAATTCTTAACAACCTTTTACAACTTTGACTCTTTAATTTAAGAGCATACCATAAACTTTGCATTGAATATTTTTGAACAGCAGAATTTCATATATGCAATTTTTTTCAATGATATCAATGACTGATGTTTTTTCACTATTATTAAGCTAAAAAATATATAATATTCTAACTTTTTAGTGATCCTCGTTCAGTACATTAATATAGAGCATGACTCAAACATTTAGTCTTGCTACTTTTTGATGAATTATGAAATGAAACCTGAAATATTATAATTGAAAGGTTAAGTATACTTTGCAGAGAAGTAAACTATGGAGTTTTTGTGCTTAAGCCATGGACCTAAACACCGTAGGAATTTGGAATTTAGAGCAAATTTATATGTTTCCCTGTATCATATACTCAAAAATATTTGAATTTTTGAGAGATATAAATATGTACAGATGATTTTAGGGGAATATTTAAATGTAACCGATAAGGTAATAATATAATATGATTTGTAATACAAACATCTAAAAGATTTTCAAGACAAAATTTCATGACAAATATATTTCTTTATTGATGCTATTCTTGTTATTACATTATATATAATGAAAAAATATGCTGTCAAATTTGTATTTCAACTTGCCAAATAAATTGACTTTGATGAAAATTTAGATGCATTTTTCACTTTTCAACTTTTTGAAATTTGTTTGCCATATTAATACATTTTCCACCATAGCATGAATATGAATCATAAATATAAAATAAAAATTTTCATGCCAAAGTTTTAGTAATTTTTGCTATAAGTTCATTATGTTAGCACTGCAACTATCATACTGTCAAAAACTTCAAATGCATCTTTGTTGTTCAATCTAATTCCATAGGTTAAAGGAATAATGAAAGTACTCAGTAGAAATGACAACTATGACAATGAGCATATCAAGAAATCAAAGAATTTGATACAACTGACCAAAAATATTAAATAATGAGCAAAATGCATATGTTTCATTAGTAGCTAGTATATTTCATATTTTTCCCAAATTAGACTTCTTGCTTGTACTACCAAAAAATTCAAGACTGCAGCAAGTGCCTAGCAGCTAAAAGGCACTAGAGAGTGCAACTATTTATTTTGTTTTAAATATTTTCAACTTTTAAAATTCAGAGAAAGGTAAACGTTTTATTGCCAGAATATTTCCTCAAACATTCTATGTCTTTTGAAAGCTCATTATGATACACGTATCATTTTTTCCTAGATTCAAAGCACCATTACCAATAAAATGAATTTGTGTTAATCTACTCAATGTTAATGTATGTTTGTTAAATCCTGTAAAAATTTAAACAAATCATCATTTTAATGTATGTAATCTTCGTAAAACTTTTAAAAAATAATAATCGTTTTCAACTTAAGTTTTTAATTATTATTCAGTAACTGAACAAATAATATATAATAATTAGAAGTATATTCCTTTCTTTGCGCAAAACTCCTTTTTACCGTAAAAATTTTAAATTTCATTTACTGAGCAGGATTTTTCAAACACAAAACTGAAAATCAGTTTTAAACAGACACAATTCTGATTTGTTCACATTATTTTAAATGTCATCTTTTTCATGGCTACTACTGATTAATAGAAACTAAAACAGAAGAACTGAAACCATTTCAAAAAGTATACAATGAATTTAAAATTTTAAAGAATAATGTAGAATAGTAGCATGAAAACAGGTATGAAATTTTTAGATCTGGATTATGTAATTCATCAAAAATAATAGAAATCCAATCACAAACTTTGCTATATTTGCAAAAAACTTCATTAATACAATCATGCATTACAACGAAAAAGGATTTCCAAATCCATTTTTTCTATGAAGACCCCAGTGCCAGCAGAAACTCGTACTTTGTTCCAGATTTGCTATCATTTTCATTAAAGATCTCTGAGAGCTTCAATACTTCACTTTCAGCACTTAGCCAATCCTTTCAAAAATATTCACAAGACAATTTAACAAATTCAAATAGATGCCCTGCAAAAATGCCACTAGCAGCGATTAAATCCACATTATAAGATATATGGATAATTCATGTCTTCATTTAAAAATTTAAATTTAGTTTTTAAATGGGATAAGATCTATATGTATTTACTTTCAACTTTTAGTTTCAAGCCAGTTCTGCAGAAAAAGTAAGCATACAGCGTGAATGAAAAACTCCACAGAAAACAGTTTAATTTACTCAAGAAAAATAATTTTAAATAAGTTTATAAGTTTAATAATCCTCTAAAACATGTGCTTACAATAAGCTAATTTAGTTAATTTTATCAATACATTAGACTTGCCTGTACAATTTCCTTGCTGTCAGTACCAATATTATCCAAAAATGACAGCCTTTCCTGTATGAGAGGGGAAATTCCTTGAAGGTCCTCAGATTTTTTAATAATTTCATTAGCTACTCCGGTCATCATTTTGAAGTTGTATTCCATAGTTTCATCTTTAGTAGATTCTGAATACTTGCTGATTGCCTCGATTTGTTTGTGAAGAATGTTAAATTCATATGTAATACCTTCAACAAATGAACCAAATGCTGATATGCAGATTCCTGTGGAGTGATGTTAATGTGAGAGTCTACATATACTTTATCAAGTCGTTATTATATTTACCCGCTGCAACTGCCATCACAAAAATAAATTCAAGTGTGGATTGCCGATCAGAAATCAGCACAATTTTATGTACTTGTGTTAAGTCAACTTAAAATGTTTCAAATGAAGTTAAACATCAATAAACTAGCTCTAGTCATAGTTATCCTCTTTTCCTCCTAAAACTGTTAGCAGGCAAAAAAGTTATAAATAACCGAAGAAAAATGGCTGACTTTTAAAGTACCATTTTTGTTTGCAATTTTTGGAAAAATTATTTTTTTCCAACAGCTGATATCTACTTAAAAGAACTTGAAACATAATGAATTTATCATAACTCAAAAATTACAACAAAAAACAGTTCAAAAAAGGTAATACAGGTCACAAGTAAATTGCAAATAGAACATACTCTATTGATATCTAGAAAGGAAGTACTTTTGTCTGGAAAATATAAATACTTTGGAGGTTCTATTGAGATTTCGGATATGGCCTGGTTATTAATACTGTGGTTACTACCTATCATTCATTACCTTTCAACATTTTCATTTCAAATGCATTGAAACATTTCACTGCTTCCAAGATGTAAAATTGGTGAGATTTTAACTTGTACTTTAAAAGGAGCCATAAATATTTAGCAGAATTATTATTAACCTATTTGTCCTTCAAGCATAGTGATGGTTTTCTCAGCTTCATCCATCCCCATTTTAGCCATCAATTCTTCAATTTTATCCGATTCCTACATATTACCCCCAAAAAAGCTTAAAATTGCCATCAAATAAATGCAGGAATTGTTATTGTTTGGTTACTTATTTTAATTAGAGACCACCAACATATATAACTGACGTGAAATATAATTTTTTTTATTATTCAATTCAAATTCAAGATAAGGAGGTACAACATTTTCGTTTTAGTAAGTGAGGCTTTTAAATCACTCTTTATAACAAGGCAAATCTTGTTCAAGAACATTGCATGTGCTTTAAATTTTGTGGTATAATAAAGCTATGAAGTTTTTTGTTTGATTTCACCAAAGACAATGCTGAAATTGTCATATGAACATGTTTTAATAAGAATGGAATACTGAAAAGTATAATTTTTTAATCAATTAGAGGGATAGTTGATTCAGTGCACTTTAACGTAAGTGCAGAGTTTTAAGGGTTTTATTTGCTTACTGCTTTTTTTAGGTAGTGTCCATCCACCGCGTAAGCCACAGCAGCTGGCAGTAAAGGAATGATGAGCAGTCTATACTTCATGCATTCATCTCCAAAATTTCTATACGCGATAGCAGTCTTTTCTTTTTCTAGACGCCTATCACTAGCTTCCCCTTTGGCTTTGTTATGGCGACTGAGATGATACATGATGTATAACATGCCATTTTGCACTTCAAGATTCATTGATATGATAACTTTTATTTAATTTCATTGCTGGCTCTGAGAGGTAATATTTCACCAATCAAAGCCTTATAGAGTATTTCATATCTATAGTAATATCAGAAATTTGAATTCAAGATATGATTTCAGTGATATTATCAGGTACAGATTTTTTGTTTAAAATATGAATATGTACAAAAAAGTGAATGCCTTGAAAAAGAAATCCTAGACAAAAATGCCATAGAAAATTAACGCATTATTGTTCCTGAATTACAACTAAAAGGGTAAACGATTTAGTCCCCAAAAATTTGTTGGCAAAACTAACTTTTCATCGCAAAAAACTTTTACTCATTTTTTAACAAAGTATCCTCAAAATGCTATTCCAAACATAAATAATTTTTAAAATATTTCCACCAGTATGTGAATCTTGCAACTTTAATTGATTCAAACCTGGTGGTATTCTTTTTTTCTATTTCTGAAGTTTAAAAATTTTATTACTTTCAATTTTTAAATATATGTGCGAGTTTAAGACATACATAACAAGATATGACAAAATTTTATTTCTCTTAGCTTCGATTCAGTGTATTAACGAAAATTTAAAATACTGATATTTAATTGTGCAAGTGTCCATTGATAACACTTGATATAGAAGAATGACTCATTGGATTGCCAATCGATATCCGCATTAAAACTTCAATCCTAAAGTTTAACAGTACTATATCCTGCTGTTGGTAGATGTCATCTTGCTAAACTACAGCCAACGATGTAAACAGATTTTGTCTTTCATTACATATTTATAATAACAGTGAGAAATAAATAACTTTTTCTGAATAAATTTTTAACTTGTTAGGCCAAATGCAGTGTTACTCAGTATAGATACAAAGAGCTTAGGAAAAGAAATCAATTCATTGAATTAGACCAAAAATAGTTGACAGCAACAAAAAATATACTGTCTGTTCCTTTCATTTTTTTAAATCACGTGTCGGTTTTTCACGGTTCAAGAAGTAGCATTTATTTCCAAAGTTTAATTATTAGTCTTATATTAGTATCATTATTTATAGACACTGTAAAAATAAAAATAAAAACTACTAACCATGCTAATTGATAAAGTTTTGAGCAATGTCACAAGAAGGTGCTAATAAACACAGTATCGATTGTTCTGAAATGTGACTATATGATAATCGAAGGACCCCAAAATGCTCTTAGAGTTAAATTCTTTATTTTCAAAAACTCACTTGAAACGCCCCTGTGCTAGTTCTTTTTGTTTGTTCGCTGTAGTCTGATTACAATGTATGTTGCCAGAAAGTCGACTATGAATAGCAGTCAGTACAGAAGTGTGGGCTAGACAAGTTGATGATTGTTTCTGGATAATGTGACGAAACTTGACAAAACTTTCGAAATCCAAGTTGACAAAGTTTCTTACGAACGATACCAAATGATCGATGAAAATAAGGGATGACTTGAGGTGTAGTGTCTTGTACAAAATTGCCTCGTTAAAGACTTGGGTTCGAATTCCTGCAAGATTAATATCCATGTTTAAAGGTAAATATTATTCTAATAAAATTTTTAGGGCCTTTAAATATAAATATTTTGGTCATCTAATCGAGATGAATCAATATAATCTTTTGTACGCTGAGAGCGAATGGAAATATTACTAACATGCCTTTAAGTTCTTCAGGATAGTCTGGTACACTGTGCATTAATTGAAGATACACGTTGAAGTTGAGCAACGCATCTTTATATGACTGAAGATTTTCCGAAACAGAAGAAAAACCAAAAACGATTGTACCATCTGATGAATCATTAACTCTACACCCATCGAGATCGTACTTAATCTTTGAAGAACTAGGGTCCATGCTTTTTTAGATCGTATTAGTTATCTTTGCAGGAGTTGTGAATCGAATTGTTAATTCCAACCTAGCACTGGATATGAAATATAATATTAAGGAAAATTCAGGGGGGTTTACAACTAGCGATGTCTATGTGCTATGGTACATTTCGGGAATATTCTTTGAATTTTTATTTCATCATGCAACTTAGATATCACATCAACATTGAAGTTCTTCTCATCATTTCTAATTTCATAACTTGAAATATTCCACTAATTTAATTACATTTATTATATTCGGAGTATTTAATTTCTTTTGGTCATGAACTCTAGAACTTACGGATGATTATTTAATGTAGGATGCAAAGATTCTTATTGATGGTTTAAATAATTCCTTTAAAATAATAATACTTTCACATGTATTGGAATGTTTGTGCTTTTTTATATGCCATATTTAGAACATGAACTGATGTACTATACGCCCAGGAAAACTTTCAACCATATCGAGGACGTTGTAATTGCTGACGTAAATGAAAATATTGCTTGGTCCTCAGCTTTACTATCCTATTATATTGGATCCTATTTAAAGTCATGGAAATTTTCATTTCGACTCAAGGTATTCATCGAAAAAAATCTTATCCAGTGGAACTTCGCGATGTTTGAAAAAACATTTTCGAAAAGGCTATAATTTATCAATTGGTTCATTTTAAGTCATCTATCATAGACATTGGCAAGCTTTTTACGTATATAAGATACCTCACCAGTCTTTATTCAGATTCTTTCATAAAATCTATTGACGCAATTTTAGAAGAATCGTTTATTTTGTTCTCTCTTATATTGTAATTGTTCAAAACTTACAATACACTTGATAGTGAAGTTCTTACTATCAAAACAGGGAAGGAAAATTTAATCAATAGGACTGAAACCGGAATAATGTACTTGTCCTCTTAATATATTTTAAAGATTATATATATATATTTGATAAAAAAATGTTTATACAATTTCCAGTATTTTATATTAAGTTGCCATGGATATTGGTTGGCTGAAGTCGTACTTTATGTACGATGAGTTTTTTTGCTAGGGAAATTGCATAGTAATGGCTGTTTACCGAAAAGTGATATAACTCTCTAGTGCCGCAGTGAGACGGTGCAAAATGAGTAAAGGCAAAGTTATACGTAGACAACATGTGCTAACGTTATAATAAAATACGGCTCCATGAGCTCGAATATTTTGACATGCTGCAAGAACTCGAGAATTTGCATCTATCTCTGTCTTACAAGTAAAGGTAATGTTTCAGTGATAATACCCCAACATGACTATGCGTGATGATACTAATTCGAATTCGAGAAGTTTTAAAAAACAATTTTTCGAATATAAATAAAGTTTAATCAAATCTAAATGCTGTTGTGAGAGATGCGCACTCGATAAAGATATGTTCTGACTGATCCTTTTGTATAGATAAATGTCTTGATAACATAATTGTCAGATGAAAGAGAAACTAGTTAATGAAGCTGCTTCTAATTGTCAAGCCAATGGCAAAAATAAAGTGAAGCAGAAAAAGCCGCAATCGACAAATTGAGTTTATAATCATCATGCCCTTCGCTGGATTACAAGCAGTTGCTGCTCAGAGATTAAAAATCTTAACTATAGAAAACTAAGCATTCAAAATAAAATCAGTAAAAGTGAATTTGTGCAGCAAGGTCAATAAACCATTTAAACTTTCAAACCTTTCCAAATGACATTGAAGTATATATTAGTTCACAAAAAAGGACTAACTCAATATGAAATGAAAAGTTAGCAAAAAATTGTTTGCTACTACGTCGTTGCTTATTAATAATTCATGCATAATTTTTCATATCCTTTTAGTGGCTTTTATTCATACACAATTATTGTCAATTTAGGTACCTATCCTGCTAAAGTAATGTACATCGTCATATTACTTGCTTTTATTGTGCTCTATCAAATCTGCAATGGATCAGCATTAAGATGTGTGATACAATTTTTTTATTCGACAAATTTTCTATGAAAGTTAATTCGTCCATATTAAATCTTGAAAGTGTACAGCGAGGCAGAGACAGTAATCAATTGAAAAACACTTTTAATACCAAGAAATCTATACAGAAGATGAGTACAATAGCAAAAATACAGTTACATTAGAATCCAATTTTTCCTGTTGTGGAAAAATTAAATAGTTTTAAAAATTAACTTGTAGATGAACATTGAATCTCTATTTTAAAAAAACATGAAAATTTCAATACACTGTGTAGATTCAGTCTGATGAAATTTAAACTTAAACTTGCAATTTAATTTATAGTATTTTTAAACAGTAGAGAATTAATTTAAAGAAATTTTACTTGCTGTCACTATGCATAAAACTTGGCACATGTTAAGGAGGTGAATGCATATTCCGAGCTACAAAAATTTGGAGCTGATTGTAGCAAACTCCAAGGAACTACGGGGAAATGCATAGACAGTTTCAACCACATAACATTTGCTACTGCAATGTACTTTGAAATTCTTCATGTCATGAAATCATTCCAGAAAAACGAAGTGATGACAGAAAATG
The DNA here is from genome assembly GCA_032358265.1 of Vaucheria bursata. NCBI lineage: Eukaryota > Xanthophyceae > Vaucheriales > Vaucheriaceae > Vaucheria > Vaucheria bursata. Next base: position 29,345 of record JAULBW010067580.1, read on the forward strand.
TTGAAACATGTATAAAGTTCACCTCTATTATGATGTCCACTGGCATTAAAGATATGGAAAAAAAGTGCAGTGAGTTTATGCGTGTTGCTTTCATGATTCATGAACAAATGCAGTTTCTTAGTTAGTATCAGATTAATAGAAACAGGATTGTACAGGTAAGTGATTCATTGCCTATATTCAATCAACAGCATGACCTTTTGTGTCATGACTTTTAATTTGATGTGTATTAGCTATAATAGATGTTGAGTTGTGATTAAAACACAAGTAGGCTTATTTACCTGCTCTAAACATTTATAGTAAACCACTGCCCATTCGATGTTAGCAAAAATAATATTAAGTTAGCTCAAATATTTTCATTTCAAAAATTCAAATGCTTTGTTGTACTTAAATTGCAAGCTGTAGTTTCAAGGAATAGCCACATCATACAATTTATTACTTAAAGATGTTTGTCATAAGGAAAATGCTTCATGTAGATATTTTCAGTTGATGCGTCGGCTGTACGAAAGTTGGTGTAGCCTCATTAAGCAGTTTAAGGTGGTTTTAAAACCATTTTATTTGATTCAACTTTCAAATCAATGTAAGATGAAGCACAAAAAATGAGGTCACCAACATGAAGCAAAACTAAGCATCAATAATGTCTTTTAATTAGCAGTCACATGTATAATGAATGTAACACATCTACCTTTCCCGTAATTTGTGGCGTATGTTGTTGACTGGTAAAGTAAAGTGCATAAACCAATATTAATGTTTCTTAATGTATTTGCATATGCAGTATTGTTACAATTCATTAATTACATTAATTCATATTTTAATATTCTCATTCCTTACGTAATTTTCAATTTTTCAGGGATTTATTTCCTTAACATTGAGTTTGTTAAAAAAAACCCTTGACTCATAATGCCAGAAAGTTCAAAGCCTTAGCTGTCAATTTACTAATATCTTTTAACAACATACTCTTAATCTAAAAGTACAACAAAACTATCAACTTTGTAACTATAAAAATTTGTGTAATGTAGTTTTTTATTAAAATAAATACGTACATACTAATGTGTACGCATGAAAAGAAGTGAAATTTTTCTGGGACTGGCTTTGAGTCAAGGGGGACAAATAAGGTATTCACATGGAAAACAATACTTCTGGGCATGGTACTATAGTAATAAAAGTTAATGCTGCATTATTTTTTCTATGAAAAAAAGTTGCCATTATTTTTGTATCATGCATTCTACTGAAACTGCAATGAAATAGCAGCTTATTAGATTTAACCTTTTGTGCTGTTTGTGTAATACAACAGACATTTAAACATAAATCATACAGTATATATTACTGCATTGCTAGAGTTGAACTTTAGCAACACAAGACAGACAATTATTCAATCATATGATGGACCAGTAGTAATTGTCCTGTGGCACTATTCCATTGGCTAAAGTGAGAACATGATGTCAACAGTCAGAATTCATAAACTGAGAACAGAAACAATGACACAGCTAACATAATTATAGGATTAACTATTAACCAGTTAATTCCTAACACACAGATGCCAGTAGGATTATATTACTGTTGTGCTGATAAAGTTATAACTTCTATCAACACAACTAGTATGTGATAAACATATGCATATCTGTCACAGTTTTTGTTTGTTGCGCTTTACATTTCTAGCTGTAAGCCTTTCTTGTGTCCTAGAAGTTTCACTCCAAAGTTTTTGTGGACAAGCTGATTTTCTAAGTTTTGTTCTAGATCTTTATACTTTCATCAATAAGGCACCATCTTAGTTCTCACATGTGAATGTCTTTTGTTCAGTAAAGAATCAAACTTTACATTACAAGTGAACTTTCAAATTGAACCATGTTGCACTTTCGTAAAGACACGCTTGAAAATACCAAAGTGCGATAAAGGCAGGCAATGTTCTTAAATCCTAATTCTGCCATGTGTATCTAATTATCAGAAGCTGTGCTTGTATAGAAAGTTGTGATCAAAGTTTTCAGGTTTGATCAATATATTTGGTACTTTTTTTGTCTCATAGAAAGACTTTTGCATTATATTATTTGTTGGTGTAAGTGAACATAAAAATCCATTTTAATATTTCCTCATGCTTTTTTTTTTATTATGGCCAAACAGTAACATTAATATTATTGAGCTATACAGAAAACTGATTACCAACATAGAATCTGAATGGCTAGAGGCATACTTCATATTACTTGATAGCTGCTTCTCTGAATGCTTCTTTAAGTGTAACACAAAAATGGTAATTGAAAATAATTCTAAAGTAAGTTCAGTTTAGTTTAATGGAATTAGTACTATTATCGTTTTGTGTAAGTCTGAATTTCTGAACAAAAATCTATGCAATGAGTTTAACAAATGTTTCATGATCATTGCAGCTTTTCTACGTTGATCTCAGCTTTGTTCCACATGAAAAAGTCATGCTAAAGTTTTTTATCTATTTGACAAGAATGATTTTTTCATTTCCTCGATAATGGCTACTATTCATTTGAGACATAAGTCTGGCCTACTATTCTTAATAAATCTATGTGGATCACCTGGATCCTATTTACCTTAAGCATTATCATAACTTGCTTGATTTGTTATAATAGTGAAACTTTTTACTGATTTATATCATTTTTGTATTTGCTCTGGTGCGGGTTGACCAAGTATACTGCACCACTATCTAAGGGTCAATTATTTTCGTGTTTAATCAGCATGAAGAACCTTTCAATAGAATGATTCTCTATCAAGTAGCTAATTATTGACCCTTTCGACGGCGGGGCAGATTTCTAGTCGTGCCAAGTGATGCACCTTGAAACTCCGGATTCATGTCCCTCATGGAATTTTCCACAAATTTTATTCGCATATCTTTGGAGATAGAATCATACCAAAACATTGAAACACAATTTGCTAACGCAGTAACACAGGCACCACTCTAATAATTTAAGACATGGGTGCGAATCCCTCAATAGATGCCACCAGCGTTACTCCTTTTAATGGTGGAAGCGCTGGTGCTTCCTTCGTTGTTCAGAGTCTTGATTCGTATGTGCAGACGTTGGTTGAATTTTACATTGCACTTTACGCTATGCATTCTGCAGAAAACTATCCTAAAGAGCTTACAGGTATACTATTGGTACTTTTGTTTGTTCAGGATACACTAAAGCTCATGTCAACTTCACTTGACTACTTATTCAAAATATTAGAATTCATGGACACCGAAATTTTATCTAATTTTACATTTGAAAATTGTTACGAATCTTTCAGGAATTCGAGATGAAATCTCTAAACACGCAATTCTGTACAAGACATTGCACCTCAAGGCTTTTGTTCAGTTAATTAATCAAATAATTTTCGTTATGGAGTACTTTATCGAATTGGATTGCGAAGCTTTTAAGGAAAATCTCAACAATATCCTGAGCGTGTCACAAACTTGCGAAGCTCGCACTTTTGTAGTGGCGGCTATCCATAATCGTCTTGTTTGCAATATAGATGCTATTAAAGAGGAAGCTGGCGCACAAAGAATATTAGCGGAAGAAAGGTTCAAGTGAGTTTTTTTCAATATTTCGTTTACCTATGGGTATTTGAGGGCTTGCTGCATTTCTTTGTTCATACATTTAAGTGGAAAAGTTTTTATGTGTACCTTTACTATGGTGTAGCTAGACACGATGAAGAATAGTCATACGATAGAAGTATATTAAAGTATATAGTAAGATGTAGTTCCAAAATCGAACTATGCATATTCACTAGCAGTTCGTTCTATGCAGTTCAATTACAAAATACTTTCATTTCTCACATTGATACTGCAAATGGTAAAAATTGGCAATTACTATGAATCTAAGGGTAAAGATGTGAACTATGAAAGAGCATATGTTCGAGTATTTCTTCATGTCCATTTTGATGAAATTGAAGAGAAATTTTTTACACTAGAGAAATACTTAAGCAAAAGGGAAATATGTTGGCCTGACAATCAGATAATATTGAACCTTTTCATGGTACTTTGCCATCAGGTCAGTTCATTGTAGCTATGGATAGTTTTATTGTTTATTACATGCTGATTGATTTACTTATTTCATCTATAGCAGTACTCAGTTAATGTGGGGTGTTTGTGCTGTAAATTACAGAAATTGTACACTTCAGTAGTGCAGTGGATTTTCACAATTACCATTTCAATAACCAAAACATGAAATGATACATTTATCTTTAACATCTCAGCCGTCATAAGAATATCAAAGATTTGGCTGAAAGTGAAAAGAAAGAACACTGTAATGCAGCAAAGGCGCAAGGTGTGAAGGACAGTCGAATTACTAATGCCGCTACTGCTGCTGGTACTACTGCTTCTCCTTCTGCCACTAAATTACCTGCAGTTGCTGTTGTTGGAGTCATTCGTGGTATAGCTAATATGTTCAAGAAATCTTCATCAGAGAAAAAAGTAAGTAATAAACTCTACAAATGAAACAGCACTATACAGACACTATAAAAATTAAATTTTTAGGAATAACAAACATGAATTTATAATTGATGTGAGTTTTCAGAGGGCAGGAAAAATGCAAGCACATACTTTGATATTTATTTAGTTCACTATGATACCATTTTAGTTGAAAGATAATATTGTAAAATAATATAGATCTAAATATGAAAATCTTATTCCAGATTATAACCCACAAAAGTTATCTTGCGAGTAAATTAAATTGATAACAGACAGTTAATGGTGATATTCATGAATGCAGGATCATTATATGGTTTGTAACTCATGCATACTTACTACTAATAAATACTTAAAAGAAAATGGAGTTTATTATTAAGATGTAAAATTTAAAATTGTTTTAAGTTTGAAAGCTTGCGTATTAAAGATGCCATTTTCAATTTGAATCTTTTGGGAAGAGTTCTATGCTTTTATAGTTCAGGTATGCTACAGATGCAAATAAAATATTTCACCTTCAGCTGGTAAAATTTTTTTTTGTTTTGTTAACTACCTACTTTTAAGTAGCCTTATAACTTTTAAAGTTAATTTATGCAATAATTTCAGCCATGGATATTATTATGTTTCATCAAAGTTATTCCTATCAAACATTCATTGAAAGGCAATATTATAACTTATTTTGACAACCGAGATATGACCATTTTTGTTGACATATAAGTGAGTATACTTTAACCAGATGGTTGAATTTTAAGGATTTTTTAAATAATTTGTAAATAAAGGATGGACATGAAGCAGACAATGCTGCCAAAGAGAGACTAAAAACAATAATCAAGGCTATTGAAGATTGCATAGTTAAAGCACTTGAAGCTGATATAGAGATGGGTAAAGCTAAGGAAGCCATTGATGAGCTTGCAGGATCAACAGGTTACCATTAAAGTGTCTGTTGATGTACAATTTCTATTTGTCTACTCATAAATTTTAGCTACTTTATTACACAAATTATGGCTTACCGCAATGTAAAGTATGGAAAGCATATCCTAATCATTCTAAGTTGACATAATATAACACTATTGAGTAATATGTTTGCAAGTTGTGGTCTCACACCTGGCTAAATTGTGTTAGGAATTTGAAGGCAACATTGAAAACATTTACTTTCAGGAAAACTATTATGGAATCATTGGTGTCAGCATGAAGAATACTATTGGGCAATGTTGTACAGTATTCACTGCTCTTAGTCAAACCTAGTACGCAGAAGTAGAATATTATAAAAGTTACTTTGGAGTTTGTGTGTGCTAAACTCTGAATCTGTCGTCTTTCATCATCTTGCAATATTCCATCATATTCATCTTTTGCGTTAGTACATGGAATACTTTAAATTAAACATTAGCTGAATTGTTTTTAGATCAGACCATTACTTGAAATTTCATAGATTTATATTTATTGATTTATAGAGAGTGTTCAGGTTAGTTTATAAATAAGACATGGGCATGATTAGCTCAGTTGACAAATTAATTTAGTTTCAATGGACTAGTTGACTGGTCAGTTAAATTTTGTTATTATTTTTGCATAAGTGCATTTTGTGTGGAGGAGGTAGACACCTTTTTTCCTTTTTCTTTGTTGGAAATTATGTAATCTATATTATGCTATTACTATTCTTTATTGTATAATTCTTTTGATACAACTCCACAGGAAATTCGATTTCGGAATTTGGCACATTTACTAGTGGTATTGCACTGCATCTTAATGTTTTTCATTGTGAAACTTTGGGTTTCAAGACTCGTGCAATGGCTGCAAATCAAACAATGGATCCAAGTAGAGTGAAACTTGAGTACATCATGTTGCAAAGCAAGGCAAAATTAATTCTTGAAAAGTGTAAGGAATTCAAAGGATTTGTTCCTATTATGCAGCAAAGGTTATCATTTTTGAATGATATAGGTAGTGATGACGGCAACAAGAGAATTGTAGAGGCAAGTCTTAAACAGCCACTAGATGAAGTTGATATGTTGCATGTAAATGTGTTGCAATATCTAAATAATTTTCTGTCATTACTTTTAATGTAACTGATATAGTCTTTGCTCAGCTTCATTTTTGTCATAGTATTTGTACAAAGTAAATGAATATCTTGAGTACTATCTACTTTTTCGAGGAGACAATACTTAAGATACCCACTTTGTATTCATTTTTTCAAGAAAATTACTCTATACAGCCGGGTGAAAAGTAGTTGTTGATATTGATAAATACATTTAAAACATCATATGTAATGCATGAACAACTTCATTTGATACATTCTATTTTTTTAAATGTTTTATCAATTCATACTGCTTACATTATTTGACAGGATTGGCTAACTGCTGAAAGTGGAAATTTAATGCTTTCTGAAAGTTTAATTAGAGATAATAGTAGTTTGGGGACAAAGTATGATTTTCTGTTCATATGTCAGCATAGTTAAAAATATTAGGAAACTCACGTTGTTACGCTGCTACTGAATACTAAACCCATGTAATGTTCACTCAAATGTGTTTTTTTGCATTGTCTGAAGATTTTGTACAAATTATGCAACAATTAAAATGTATGACAATTTTACTCTAACTATGCCAACACAATTCAATGCTAAGCATCCTTGTCTGTTTCAAATTCAATAAATTGGCGATAACACAAAAATGTTTGTTAGAGATCATTTTAAGCAACAATAATAGGCAGGTAGTACAAGTTCAATGATAAGGCAGCAAATACTCGAATATATATAGAAAAATATTAATGTGCAGTTAAAAATTCTGTTCTGATGGTACCAATCATTATTTTGCATAGATGCAGTGCCCTGTGATACTTACTAGTTTATTAACAAACTAATCATAAAATGAAATCTGTATACTTTAAACTTCTACAAATTCATAGTGGAAAAATAAAAGTTCATTTATATTACTACTTGAACCGATTAATTTTAAACGTCACAAACTCACAAGTATATATGCAAAAATAATCATAAAAAAACAGAGAAGAATAAGAGATACAAAAAGAATTTGTTATTTAACTGCATGTCAAACCTGATCTTAGCATGAAAAGTAAAATTAGTCCGATTCAGCTGCAGTTATTCTAACAATTTGTAAGTATTCATTTTAGGCCAAATATGTTTGTATTTCCATAAAACATAAGTAATAGTTGATATTTTCTTATGAATACTTTCAGTATTTTGCTCAGATGACATTACTCTTTTGGTATTTAATATGATTGCTTTTCCAATTAATGTTTCTTATATCTACAAAATGATAATCAAAGCAAAAAATAGATTGCAACATACTTGTAAATGGTCTGAAAAATCACTATCGTTGCAAAATTTCATATACTCCTTGATATGATTAATAGATTTCCTGCCAGATTCTCTACCCTGCAATGTGGTCTTTAAGGTAGGATGATGAAAATATGAAATAAATCAATGCTTTACATACTTGATGGGTATACAACAGATTTTTTCAAGTATATGCAAAGATGTATGTTGAATTGGTATTCTTAATAATTGAATCACATCAAAGGAATTCAGAAACCTTCTTAACAATATGATGTAGATATTAACACTGCATGAGCTATTGTGGGCATCTTTTTTACCCCAGCTCTATATCTTAATCAAAGGGTAAAAGTGATGGAAATACCATCAGAATCCATTTTTTTCAATGATACAACCACAGACTTTAGTGCAGCTATTCATTCATTACAAAACTCTTCGATCAAGGTAGAAAAGCTACACTATTAATCTTTGAAATCATGTCACTTTTTAACTACATACGTAAGAGATCAATCTACAATGAAGGCCTTGATATCAAGCTCTGCAAAAATCTCAGTATTT